>QTSX02007285.1:0-169169 GCA_014839935.2 Entomophthora muscae
CCCCACAGGCCGGATCCCTGACACAGTGGTTGGTTCTGGAGAACTGACAGGTGGATGGCCCACAGATCCACAGGGAAGGGCCCATCACAGGATAGGGGCCAACTTCACAATGTACAAGAGAGATCTTGCAAAAATGCCCATGAGCTGCTAGAAGAAACCATAGAATCAATTTGGCCCATATGAGTGAGGTACAGGACACCAAATATCTTAGTTGATATAAATTCACTGGTTGCTGCTGGTTTGTAAGACTTCAGACTTTTTCAACAGCAGCTGCAGTTGTATCAAAGCCTGTGCTCAACCATCACCAACAAGTTACTATTTCTCAAGGATACAAGAGATACAGCTAGGATCAAGACAATAGTTTTATTGATGAGCCTAAACAGGAGGAGATTGAATTGCTTGGAATAATAGAACTGTGAGGGGTTTTATACCCAATTCTATGAAAAGGAGATGATAGGAGAATTATGTTTAAGCGAGATTATCTCATAATTTCAAATCAGAAATATATTGTTAAAAGTACAATTCCAAAAGCTGGAATTGAGGGCTTTTGGCTGACACCAATTTGGGCTGAAAGGGTTCAGTATTTGCAGGAATCTAGGTAACCAAAGATGGTAAAGGAGAAACAAGCAAACAGAAGTCTTGTCATAAATATCAACAAAATAGGAAACATCAGTTGAGACTTAAATTCTCAGTCCTGACATGGTTCTTGCAGGTGGTTGGTCCGTGGGATTAATGGGGGATCATGAGGACTAGATACACGGGCAGGTGGTTGTACTTGTTGCAAAATAGCAAGGGCCATGTGGTGATCCAATTTCCTTCACAACTAATAAGCTCAGTTTCTCTAGTTCAGGCTTCTGAGTTGTAGAAGAGTATCTCTTCAAGAGTGAACTCTGCATAGTCTGGGTTCAGAGGATGCTTGGTGAAATGAATAGGGTCATACAGGACTCCAGGGGGACAGTATAACTTGGGCAGCTGGTCTATAGTTTCTTGGGAATGGTTGTCTGCGGGGGCAGGGGCAGAGAGATCAATGTAAATTCACTGCCCTCTTTGGCTTTGGATAGGACTGTCTTTCCTTGTTGCACAAAAAAGACCACTCAAAGTCCAGCAAAACCACTTAATTCACTCAATGATTTAGCTCACACTGTGGATGAAAGATTTGTGTTGGCATATCCCGCAGAACCCCCGGCTTTGGCTGCCCTGGCTTGGGAAGAAACACTGGTTAATTTGGACTATTTATTAGCTTGGTATTGTCCTCTCTTAAAAACAATTAGAATTGCTCAATCAAATGGGGCCACATCTATGACCAGAGAGTTAAATGAACCTGAGCTAGTTGAGGTGTCCTTCAGCCAATCAGGTGGATCCGCGGAAATTACTCTGAAACTCCAGCATCCCTGGCTTTGGCCAGCAAATTTTATCACCCAGCCAATCAAATTCAAGCCAACTCAGTCATGTGACCCCCCCAACAACCCACTCCCTTTTAACAATGCCAGGGGATTTCGGGTCCCCTGCTTGTCAATTCTCAAATTTATTAAAGTTTTGGTTGTTGCATTTTCATTTTTGATCATTTGTGGTTGGACTGAAACTGAGTTTTGAGTCCTTGCCATCTATAAAATTAAAGTGTTAGTCATTTCCTTTAAATTTACCTTTCCTCAACCTGCTTCAAACCCAGCATCTCTCCAGACATCCTTGGAAGAGGTGTTAGCGTATAGGCGCTGTTTCTTGTCACTTTTGCTTTTAAAATTGGCTCTTGAACCTAAAATCTTAATTAATTTTCAATATAATTACTATTGTTATCTTGAACTTTATTTAATTTACTTATTTTTGAACCTTCTTTTGTTTTCACTGTTCAAAGACACCCAAGCTCACCGCCAAGCCTCCTGAGTCATAACTGCCGCTTCTCCTTGGCTTTTCTTGTGGCTGCCCTTGTTGGACCAATTTTTATTGCTTTAAATCTTAAAAATCCCATCAACCTCCCTCAAATTTTACGGAGATCATTATTATGATACTCCCTGTCCTAAAATTTGTTGTGTTTTCTTTGGCCCTGTTTGTGTTGCTCTTATGGTTGACTTTGCCAGACTTATGGTCTAAAATCACCCCTTCTGCTCGGCTCGTGAGTGAGGACCCCTCTAGCCTCCTAAATCTTTCAAATGGTCTTCTGTTATCTGGGGAGGCCATGGTGAAGAGTTTGACCTGTGATGACCTGGATTTGGATGATGTCAACCATGCCCCCTTTGCTTCTGCAAGTGAGGGGCTGCCAATGCCCTCTCTTCCTGATTTGGGGAAGAGGGATTTGGTGCCCCTGCGCGCTCCTGTGTCATCTCCTCCCACCCCCACTTGTACACCCTGGTTGCTCATTGGGTTGGTGCTGATGGGACTGAATGCCTACTTCCCTCAGCTATCCCCTGTGTCCTCTCTGTGGTCCCCTCTTTGAGTGGCCGTCCCGGTTTTTCACTGGGCAGCATCCTGGTGGTTTGCCTCACCAGGATGGGAGCCAAACTTAGTTAGTTTAGCCCCCCTCTCTCACAATCAAACTGTATATGAAAAGCTCTAAAAGGGGTAAGATATAATCTGAGTGAACCAAAGGTTCATAATACTTTATTGTAAGGTAGCAATAAGCATCTTTCTGGCATCTCCAGGGTATAAGTATGCTCATCAAACTTGGGAAACCTTTTTCAATACATTGTGGCCCAAGGGGTGGCACTTACAAATGTTTGCACATTTCCAGGGGTGCCCAAAATTATCAAGTCCTCATTGGCTGTGTTGGGGCATAAAATCTCAAATTCTCCTTTTGAGACAATGAATTTGTCATATCTTTGTGGGCCTTGGTCTCAGAGTAATGCAGGTGATGTCTCATTGCTGATGGCCCAGGAGATTGCAAAGACATCATTCCAGTTGTTGATCTCATTGGCTGGGTTAAGGAAATTCTCAAAGAGGCAGGGTTTGAGCATAGAAGGTATAGCACTGCTGGGTCTCAGAGGTTTCTCCAAAGTCAAATTTACCTCTGGTTTGAGCCCAAAAAACATGGGCTGGGGCCCACAGGAGTCCTAGGTTTGAATCCCAGGAATGAGATTTTTTCTCACTAAATGATAGTAGAAAACTGTCACTTGTGAAAATACTGGCAGTTTGGGTGGTGAAATAAGCAATCTTGCCAATGAGAAATCTCCTAAACCATTCCCAACCTAATAATTGATACTTGCTCTGAAAACCTGCTTACCCTGTAGCAACCAATGATAACCTATTCACTCCAGACACCAGGAGTTTACTGGAGATACCAACATGTGACACTGGTGGGTTATGCGGCAAAATTAGCAAGACCACCAATGAGAATTGCCCCAAATCTGCCCAATATTTAGAAAATAGTGCTGGCACTAAATACCTGCTCAACGCCAATGATCAAGCTGTCAAACAGAAGGGTTTGAAAGCCTATTCTGCAGAGATAGCCAATGGTAATCCACCTGTGCCTGATGCCACCCTGCCCCTCTAGAATCCTAACGCCAGCCCACCCAAGATCAAGAAACATGACCAGACAATGAGGCCTGGCAGAGCGGTATAAGTACCTGCCAGGCCAAGACTGATCCCCATATCATTTTGAAATAAAGACTATGAGATATTGGTTCCCCAGATATTACAATATTTTACCTTAGTCATCTGCCAGTTAAGCTCTAACCTCTCCAATCCTCCTGCTGCCCTGCCGACTACCTATTGTCTGCCAGGTGCTACATTTGGTCTCGTCCATTTTACAGAATACTCCTTGAAGCCCAAGTATAGGTACTACTCATATGAAAAGATATTAGCATGGAATCCCTTGGCCCAATCTAAAGAGCTAACCAGATACAACAGGAAGGGCCCTTGACACATTACCCAGTCCTGCCTGTTCAGAGATAAATACAACTCCCTGTCTGTGTACAAGTAGATATGGAGCTGCCTGTCACCCCCAAACAGCAACCTCCAGAATTAACTCATACAGAATGGAACATCCACCATGTCAACAATCCTCAAAGATATCTTTCTTTTTTATTTATTCAAGGATGCTTTTCTGGCTTAAATGGTTGATACTGAGAATAAAAGCAAGTATTAACTTTTATCTTGAGCTTTCAGTTAAAATTTTAAAGGGTAAAGCAGAAATAAATTTTGGAATTGTTGACATGGAGGATGTTCCATGCTGTATGAGTTAATTCAGGAGGTTGCCTCCCCAAACTGATGCCTTTGTCTGCCGCTGAGCTTTTCTTGAACCATACCAACAGGCTATTTGGGGTAGCATGTATTGCCCTAACTGGGGTGGTTGACACTATCATCCCAATCACTGGACGGTGGTCCTGGGTGGGCAGACCAATGCCCTATCTGATTAATTTAGCACAGATCCTATGGCAGGCTATGCCTGCTCAACCTGTGGCCAGCCCCATCCCCAATCCTGACGGTCTGGCTGCCCAAGGGTGGTTCTCTGACAGAAAGCTGGTTTGAAGGTTTACCGGTCCTTGCTTAGGAGAGGTTCTGTTTAAACCAGCCACTCGTGGATTGGGGGGCTGTTCCTGTTGCCCAAAGGGTGACCTTGCTTGCCCAGAGCCTCTGGAGATAATAGACCTATATGAATTTGTTCTGTGTGCTTTGGATCCAGAGGGAGTGTTTTCTTGGTGCAGCCCTGTAAACGTCCCAATCTTGGCTGAACAGGGTGCTGGAATACAATGTTTGGTATCTTGGAATGGCTTGAGTTGGGGCAGGTTTAAGGCTCCATGGGTGCTGAAGAAGTTGTACTGCTTGCTGGGTACAGGATATTGTTGAAGGCAGTGCATTGTGTGAGGATGTCATGACTTTCTTCATATCTGCCCTAGTTAGTAAGAAGAGCCATCTGTTAGATCTTTTCTTGGGAGAATTTTTCTTTGAGTTGTGTAGGTGTGGATAACCTACCTGTGCTACCACTGTTGTGTATATACTTCTTAGAAGTATATGAAACATGATAAAGGAGAAATTGAGAAGATAATGATACTTTATTGAATATAGGAGAAGGATATTATATCATGGCAAGCCACATATTGTCCATATACATCATGGCAGTCATAGAGCTTGTCTAGACAGTGTTCTGCTTGGAACTTGAAATGTTTGATCCCTGAACAACATGAGCGTATGATAAGAGTGCCACTGATTATTCATTAACCAGGTCAATTTCTTGGAGAGTTGCTTTCCTGGGAGGGAGTAATTGTAGATGCTGTGACAGATGGAAGAAATCCTTCAGGTAGTAAAGTGTTATAATACAGTCGCATGGGAAAGTTATCCAGTTATGGCACAATCAACTGTCGTATTGCTTATTCTAATCAATTCGGATCCCTGATTATGACGTAGCTGTTTCCAGAATCCTCAGAAGGCTTTATACCCAGATCGATACCATCTGGAATGCCAGAAGATATACACTGCCTTTGATATTCGGATAGAGATATTCTTTTCTGTTAAATTTTGCCTCTCATGTTATAGGATATAAGCACGGATCTTTCCAACCGTTTATACCATCAAGTCTACATTTTTATAAAAGACCTTCAATAAATTTTATATAAGCCAACAAAAGGATCCCAACTCTTTCCAGATCGACTCTAAATAATTTTTCCTTGGGATGTTTGGAGTTTAATGTAGTCTTAGTTTAATCATATCATATAGTTTTGCTTTAACTTTGAGGTTTTGATTGAAATAACCTATTGTTCCAGCAAACTTCTCCATTTATAAACATTTCATAAACAATTTACTGCAATCAAAACGGTGTGCTGATAACTTTTATCCTAAACGTTAGACCTATTGTAATGCATAAGAAACTTACAGACTAGTTAGAACATTAAAAATAGCGAATAAAATTTCTAATAAAGAATAAATTAATGTCTGTTGACTTTGAGTAAGAAACTGTGACAAGATTAAACATTCCTTGTCATTAGACAGAGTGTAGGCTTAGTCAATATTTAGCATAGAAATCGCAGCATAATGATATTCTCTCGAAGAAGATAGATGGCATCTTAACTTATTACTATGGTATCATACATGATAAATTGATCAAAGTTACAATTCTCAGGAAACATTTCATAAAAAGCATGTTATATATGACCCTGATAAATACTTCATAGAGCAACCTAAATAGTTTGGCTTTTTCTGGCAACAGAAGCCCTGGAACAAAAACCACAACTCACTCAGGCCTCATGTTCATATGAACCTTTGGCCTTGAATATGCGAGCCTTCAACTCGATTTCCAAGTAAGCAAGTCGGGATACCTCTTTTTCCAGAAGTCCGATCTCGAGACCACGCTTAGATGCTACTCTAGGACTTCTTAGTAGTTTATTCATCGAGTAATGGAATATAAAATCCAAGGTATACAAGGGCGGTAATTTTAACAAACATATATGGTTTGATCTCAGACCTTTGCCTAGAATAAAGTGCCAGTGATCACAACTTTGCACAGAAGCAAAATCTTAAGCACTGGATTGGAAAAATAAAGCAATATTGTAGACGAGCTTGCTAGCAAGATAAGTACAAACTATTAGTGATTTAACATTCAGCTTGATGCAGATGTATAAAGTAAAAATCTAGCCCATTGAATACTTAGGGGAAAACCTTAACGTGATAACAAACATATAACTTAAACTTTAATTAAAAGATAGAAAGGAGAATGTGTAAACAATATTACATATAGAAACTGGATGTTTTTAGAATAAAAGGCACAATAGCCATGAAAAGGTACCTGGCGAGCTGAGAGTTCCATGATTTAAGGTCTTGAACAAGCTCTAGAAACCGGAGAGATTCAGTTTATAGAAACATTACAAAAGCGAGACTTTGAGAAGATAACTTTAGCTAGGGACGGGAACATGCTTTTTATATCTAATAAATTTGAACTGGATAACCGATTTCAGTATAACTTTGTGCCAGTAAAACTACACCTCATCTTTAAAAAATGTACCCAATGAAACTTTAGTTTACCCAGTTCCATTCTAATTTTCTTCGAAACGGGATATTCTGAATCCAATCGCAATTCAGTTGTTTTCTTTTCTGAATCACTAGCCAGAACTATATTATTTGGCTCAAACTCCATGAAATTTCTTTCCTCAAAAGTGTTATTGTTGTGGGCTTCTAACCGATCAACCCTCTTTGGCTGAACCTTCTTTCGATCTACAGATCTGCTTGAGGGTGTTTCAATATTAAACAAGCCTTCGCCGAGTGTCTGTAGGCCTGTTACGGTTATTTTGCTAATACTGGTTTTCTTATGTTTAGATAGTTCCATAGTGTGATACAATGAAGCTTGATAATTTAAACAGAGTGTGACTGCGAAGCTATACAAGAGAAAAGTCCAGAAATGCCGGAAATCACAACTTTTTACGAAGTTGTTCACTCTTCTTCCAATTGGTCTGGTCACTGTGATTTCAAAATTTCCAACGCCAAGCAATTCAAACCAGATTCGACATGCTCCATACTGGTTTTTTTCGCGGAATTGGAATCTTCGAGAAGAAAGGGGGTTTGGGTGGGTTTTGATGGGTGAAGCAGGAAAATCAATCGTAACTGGTGTGATAGCGTTAACGTTGAATTCACCGAATTCAATCAGATCGGTTAACGCTATTTGACCACTATAAAAGTGGGTCAACTTTAATTCAAATAAACTGTTCTTTAATCCCTCACTTTAATTTTGGGGGTTTCTGTAGTTCACCACTACACTGGGAGCTTCAAGAGAGAAAGGAGCGACTTTGAGATAGAAATCAATCAACTTCAAGAGAACCCTATATCATTCTAAAAACAACCCTTACAAATTGGGGAGATTGTTAAAATTGCCTCTAGGCAAAAAAATCGAGGGTGGAAATAGATCAGCTTGGGTACCAAAAAAAATATGTGAATTCCCCCAAAACTGATACCACAATGAAGCAACACCTTATAAAAAACATGATCGGAGATTTAAATCAGCATGTTTAAGAGTAAAATAGCCCATGTAAAAACCTCAAGGATTGAATAGCTTGTCAAGTCTGGCAATGTGGATACCTAAATTAGGTCCTTTTCTGGTTCTCATTTCGCCCGCTCTGTCAGCTTCCAGAAGCTGAATCAATCCGATAGCAGGGACATTGCATAGTGTTGAGTGTATACTTCTGACAATTACACAATAAATAATAAGATGGAAGATTAAAAAGATATCAATATCTTTATTGAAATAAAAATAAGATAATTATTTAGTTACCCAAAATACCACATAGTGCCCATGTAAATCATGAATGCCTGTGGCTTGAAAGGACTGGATATCTCTAGGAATTTGAGAGGTTGATCCTGGTATACCACATTAATTCTATTTTAAGGCCAAATCCTCCTCAACACTTCAGTTGTTTATTGGGGAAATGATTTCCCATGAGAGCAATAAAAGATGTTGCAGCATCTTCTCCTGGGGTCTTGTAAGGCAGAGCCTTGAGTAATTTCTTGAGAGTATCCAGAAGGCAAGCTTGGTACTGATTCTATTTAGCCTTGGATACTGGTAATTGAGAGTCTCTCTAGGCTTGTTTTGCCTTGTACAGTTGAAGCTGACTGTGATGTGTTTTTTGATTATGGTTTGTATACTGATCTCTTTGATGAGATATGTGCTGTTTGGTCCAGCTTCTACAATGATCCCTGGCCCTTGTGAGTCAGGGTTCAATCTGTGCTGATTATGGCTGAATATCCATATTCATCTCTTACTTGGGACCTTTCAACTTAAAGTGATATGGCCCCTACTTTAGTTTCTTTTATTCTCCTTATCAGCTTGCTTCTCTCTTGGCTTCTGGACGTTTTGATCACTCTATTTTGATCTCTCCTTTGGTAACACCAGGTGTGATCCCAGATAGATACTGGAAGCAGTTGGCATAAGCCTTTACACCTGTAAGGATTGGGGGCAGATCAGAAGGGAAAACCTTGCTCTTGACCACAATAAGGTCCCAGTTCCAGCAACAACCAAAAATGTTGCCCCTAACAGCTCCCGGGAGGCTAAGGGGGGAAGGGATTGACTGAACATTGCAGAGCAACAGATAAACCCAAATGGCCAGAATTACTGGCAAGTTTTGAACTCCATTAGGCTATAGAGTAAAAAAGCAATGTCTTTTACGACCATTGCCTTCATTTGAGGAGGGAAAGAGGGTTGGAGCGGAGCAGGATGGCTCAAAGCAACTAAACCAATATCATGAGAAGCTATGTAAGAAATTCTTAGGGCAGGGAGATTTGGACAGATTTTGAGTGAGTAGAATATAAAGGAACCCCAGCTCAACTAAAGTTGAGGAACTTATCTTGGAGGCGCACAACACCACTCCTGGCCACTCATGCACATGATAGCTAGACAGGGGTGTCTCTTGGGTGGGGGCATCTTCAGAATAATTTCACAGATAGTGATGTGAGAGCTCCCCTTGGGCTTTTTTGGCAGGTATTTGAATAAGTATACAGGCACAATTTGGTAGAGACCCCCAAGCCTCTGGTGAGGATTGAAGTAGAGGCCTAAGGGGGAGGTGTAGCTTTACAATACCTGTTCATATGGGCTTTTGCATGTATTTCAGTTTGATCAAGTAATTCAGACCACCAATGCAGTTGAGAATATATCTTTCTAAAACGAGGGGCTGTTGGCTGAAACTTTCTGAGTTCTTTGACTAGAGATTTATCCAGCCTTTCAACCCTATTATTTGCTTGTATGTGCTAATTAATTCTGACTGTGTTTCAGGCGCCATTATTGGTGAGGTAGATATTGGTGCTTTATGAGGTAATCTTATTCCCTCTATATGTGATGGGGAGTTCAAGTTTACCAACCTTGGCAGGTATTTCCCTTTTAATGAATTTACTATATCACTGTCTGTATGTTCTTTACTGGTTTGGGTGACAGGCAATATTGTTGAGTGATTGATGGCTTTGATGATGTTTTTTGGGTTTACTGTTACCAGGCCTGGATTTTAACATCTATAATACCCATATAGAAGTTTTCAGAGCTGCTGAGATAAATAATCAGATCAACCCAAAGCAAATTGTTCTAGCTTCAAAAAAAACCAGCTCTGCTTAAAAAAACAATATCCAAGGAATCTATATTGGTTTGAAATAGATTTGGATGGTCTTCTATTTTGATTTAGACAAGCTTATTTAGCATTCAGGCCAATTCAGGATTGTTTATCTCAACAGCTCTTAAAGCTAATGTACCTCTCAGGATACCACAATCCCTTGGCATATCTACCATAATAAGCGGTAGTGACAGGCAAAGGCATGGTCCACCAGATTATGGGACCTAAATTAACCAGATAAGAGAGCGCCTTGCCTGAAACAGGCTATGTTCCAGGAGTTAGCAAGGCAAAATCAAGTCATCCCATGGACGTAAGTGTAATACTCAAGCACAGTAGGTACTACCTGTAGCAGGTATGGAAGAAGGGTGGCAAAAAGGAAGCCCATCAGAGCAATGCCAATAGGGTAGACGGTCATCATCCATCAGAACATCTTGCAGGGGTGTTGTATTGTTGCAACTGAGTTTCCCTCCTTGACTGCTAACATATCTTACAATACACAGGGGGCGCTTGAGGAGCCGCCCCTTGACATATCTAATGACATGGATAAATCTGATAGCAATATAAAACTGCAGGCACTTTCTCCTAATTAGGAGTGCTGCCAATTTGTCCTGCTGATCCCGCACAAGTTATTCCTTGGCTTCAAACCTTACATGGAACATGCCACTATACCATCCCCTTATGGCCTTATGGCTTTCCCCATATAGTATATTAGTCATAATATTCTACAATAAGCAATACCTTATTCTATTCATTTATGTTCTTTTTATTGGACTGTTGTCTTCCACAATCCAATACTGAACTCTAATTGGTTCAGTTGCAACAGTATCTGCTAAATATACCCACAAAGTAGGTCAAGATGTAGTAGTTTGTTACAAAAGTAACAGCTTTGAGGCCCTGGGCAAGAATCAAACCCGCTCCTAGCCACCAGGAGGGGCTAGCGGGCAGGGGAGATTCACCTGCACCTGGATTTTTGCTTTTCAAAATGAATCCAGGTGCGGGAACCATTCCCACCCTGGTGGTAGCTGTGAGGCCTATTATGGGCTCGAAAAGCTATTCCCAAGCCTTGATGAGTTTGACTGGGCCTGGGCAAGCTAATTTTAGCTGCCCAGTAAACCC
Source organism: Entomophthora muscae (assembly GCA_014839935.2). Lineage (NCBI taxonomy): Eukaryota > Fungi > Entomophthoromycota > Entomophthoromycetes > Entomophthorales > Entomophthoraceae > Entomophthora > Entomophthora muscae. The sequence goes on from QTSX02007285.1 coordinate 11,127, forward strand.
AGTTCAATCCCATCCTCCATTAAGTAATTTGGGGTCCCCAATTAGGGACCCCTTTTTTAATCAAGTTCCTTGGGCTCAGGAAAGCCTGTCAAACCAGTCCAAAAATGGTGATCAAATTAGGGAAACCCCATAACCCCAGAAGCCAAACCTACCAGAACCAATGGCCAGCCAAGCCAAGATGGACCACCAAAAAGCCAAACAACTGTTCCTGAAAACCCCAAAAATGACCATGAAGCAGCCAACCAAACAGCAGAACCTGAGATGCCAAGCCTTACCACACAGATAGCACCAGAAGAATGCCCAGAGGCACCTGCATGTGAGTAAGTATATAAATCAGAAGCACCTGAAAAGTTCTGTATTGTCATCCTTACCAAATAAAGTTATTATGAACCTTTGGTTCACCAATCTGTTTCCATACATATTTTTGATACTCTTCCATCTGTATACACCCAAGTGTCAGTACTCACCCACTGGTATAGATAGCCAGACTCCAGTTGATAAAACCAAAGCCTTTGACTACTACTGTCCACCCAACGCTCCGTTTGGCCCTGTGCATTTCACTGAGTATCCCACCAATCCTGACCACAAACCCTGGACATTGGAAGACTTGCGGTGATACACCTGCCCAAATGCACCCAAGGAACCCTACCAAATAGTCTGTGACAGCAAAGCAATCACCATCTACCCTTTGATCTTCAACGGGAAGTACAACAATCCTTCTGCCTACCTGGTCCTCATGGAACCACCCCCAACACCCAAACCAACCATCTCAACCCCACCCACCTCTGATGCCACTGGCCAGAGTAGTCAATTCCTGGGAGTGTTTTACCTGGCGCTCACAGGATTGATTGAATCTGCCTTGCCAGCGGCTGGGCCTTGGGTTGTGGCTGGAAAGGCCCTTTTCTATCTGGTAAAGTTAGGTACCATCATCTGGTGGGCCATGCCAGTACCTGCTTTGACTCCTCCCTCACCTGCTGGAGCTCCACGGTACTCTTGGTATCCTGACATTATGATAATCCACCCCAAACTTGGTAACTTGGGCCCCAATATGTTATTAGCACTTGGGGCTACTTGTATGTTTGTTTTTATGATTAGCACTTATTACTGTTATTTGTGGATATCATACCAAATCTCCTCCATGTGAAAGAGAACAACCCTAACCTTGGATGATTCCAAGGATGCTCCAGAGAGCAAAGACCTGACCTCAGCAACCTCCTCCCAAGTACAGAACATCATTGTGAACTAAACCACCTCCAATGTGACCATGCCCAGATGGGCAAGCTCAGTCTAGAGGTAGCTATAAGAGCCATTCCAGTACTACGGCTTCACTTCCTAGCCAATGCTGCCGCCTATCCCAACAGCACATTCAAAGTCTTGGGAGTAGCATCCATGCTAACAAAAGACACCCTAGACTGGTTTGGCAAGGCTACCACCAACAATGTAGAGTTTTGCTTAGACTATGCTCAATTTGAGGCTGAACTAATGCCAAAGGAGAGGACCAGAATACCCTTCACTTTGCCTTCATGAATCTGTTGGAGTTCAAGCAAAACAACCACCCACTTCAGACCTATGTAGAAGAGTTCACCAAACTGCAGACCTGTGCTATGCTGGACAACAAATTGGCCGCCATCCTATTCAGAAAAGGCGTGAACCCAGGGTTAAAGGACCTCCTCAAGCACCCCCCCACAATTGGGTTGGAAGAACTGATTGTGCTCTGCCAAGGACTAAGCTTAAACCAAGAAACCCATGGCACTGCCCCATGGACCCCAGGTGGCCAGAAGCCCCACTGCAGCCAGACCAGCCATAACATCCAAGGAGTTGCAATGGCATTACAGAGATGGGTTGTGTTTCCACTGCCATGAAGCAGGGCACCAGACCAGGGCCTGCCCCAGAAGAAACCAAACTCCAGGCTCCCTTGCCCAATTAAACACTACCTCTCAGTCTTATAAGTATATCATAGTGATCCTAGAAGTAGGAGATAACATATTTCACAGAAAGGCTTTCTTAGACACAGGGGCTGATGAAAGTTTCATTGACCCCGCATTAGTGTCCAAGCTGGGACTCACCCCCTTGGATACTCAATTCCAAGTCACTATGGGAAACGGTTCAACTGATATTGGCCAAGAATGTAAACAACACCTCGAGCTGAAGATTGGGCAAAACACTTACCCCTTGTCTGTAATCTTGTTGAAAGGATTACCACCCCCATTGATACTTGGAGACTCCTGGGCTGACAGGCATGGTGTAATCCTGAACTATTATGACCAAACTGTAACCCTGGGAAAGAGACCTAACCCTAACACTGTACCCATTCAGCCAGGCCCACACATAGTACCCCCACCAAACTCATGACCTTGCTAAAGGACCATTGCTCAGGGAAGCTGCCATCAGCCCTCAAGAAATGGACCAGTGTCTTCAGTAAAGAGGCAGCAACTCAACTATCTGAGCACTCTATCTACTACCACGCCATTGACTTACTCCCTGATACGCAACCCAGCCACAGACCCATCTATAGTTGCAACCACAAAGAACAAGTGGCCTTGAAAGCGTACATTGAAGACATGTCCAAGAAAGGATTTATCCAAGTCTCAAAGGCCCCATGCTCTTCTCCCTTAATATTTGTTGGGAAGAAAGATGGGGGAATGAGACCTTGTGTAAACTACCAGAAGCTGAACAAAATCACAGTTAAAAACCAATACCCCATACCTAATGCTAATGATCTATGTGACGTCTTGACTGGGGCACAAGTATACTCTAAGATTGACCTCTAAGACGCTTTTAACCAAATCCAAATCAAAGAAGGAAATGAATACAAAACACCTTTCAAAACTTGATATGGACTCTATGAATACCTGGTCATGCTTTTTGGGCTATGCAACGCCCCTAGCACTTTCCAGAGGATGATTAACTTGGTCCTTGGAGAATACCTTGACTAATTCTGCATGGCATACCTTGACAACATCCTGATATATAGCAAAACACATGAAGACCACCTCCGTCACCTGGACCTTATATTGGAGAAACTAGCAGTAGCCAACCTTCACGTCAAACTCAAAAAGTATGAGTTCTTCCAACCTTAGGTAGAATTCTTGGGCTACATAGTACAAAATGGTGGATTTGCCATGGCCCAAGATAAAGTGGACACAGTCACAGCTTGGCCCACCCCCACCTGTTGGAAAGACATTAGGAGTTTCTTGGGGCTAGCAAACTACTGTAGAGATTTCATAAAAATATTTTCTCAGATTACTCTGCCCCTGACCCGCCTTTGCTCAGACAAAGTCCAGTTTGAGTGGACCCCCACTGTGTTGTTGCCTTTGAAGCCCTGAAGTTAGCCTTCATCTCTGCGTCTGTGTTGGCCATGCCTGACCACACAAAGCCATTCATCCTGGAAACCAACACTTCTGACTTTGCCCTGGGAGGGGTGCTTCTTCAAGAAGGAGGGGATGGTATGCTACATTCTGTAGCATATTACTCCAAAAATATGATCCCTGCCAAAGGAAATTATCCTATATACAATAAATAAATGCTAGCTATAATGAAGACCTTGAAGCACTGGCGCAGATACCTATGTGGCGCTGAGCACCCAGTAAAGGTCCTAACATATCACAAAAACTTGATTTACTTCTTCAAACCATGTCAGCTTAACCAATAACAAGAAAGATGGGCTCTAGAACTGGCAGACTACGTACTAGAAATTGACTATAAGCCCGGCAAAGTAAACATTGTCCCAGATGCCCTAAGTAGAAGAGTTGACTTGATCCTGTCCTCCACCAAGTTGAGAGATCACAACACTCATACCCTGTTGGATACAACCAGTGGAAGAATACAGCTAAACTACCTGAAAATTGCCGCTAAGAAGTTAGACATATTAGAAGCCCAGGAAAAGGACCCTGCTGCCAAGACCATGGTTTCAGAACTCTCAACACAACTAGACAGCCCCCTGTACAAAAGAGGTTACTCACTAAAAGGAACCACTCTACTGTTCCGAGGAATAATCTATGTACCAGAAGGATTAGCTCAGATTTCTGTACTAAAGGACTATCACAACTCAGAACTAGCTGGCCACCTGGGCCGCCACAAACCCCTTCAAAGCATCAAAAGGAATTACCTGTGGCCCAAGATAGACGCAGATGTTATCAACTACATTGAGGGCTATGAGACATGTGGGTGCACCAAAACAAGACGCTCTAAGTCAGAAGGCCTCCTCTGCCCCCTAGACATCCCTTCAGGCCCCTGGAAATTGGTATCCATGGATTACATAGTTGAACTCCCACCCTCCAAAGACTACAACACAATTCTAGTGATGGTTGACCGTTTCACCAAAATGGCCTACTTTTTCCCCATCACTACCCATTGCACTGCCGCTGAAACCTTCTGACACTTTCATGACCAAGTACTCACCCAACATGGTACCCCAGAAGAAATAGTGACAGACTGAGGACCACAGTTCATATCTCATTATTGGGCGCAAGTGATGAAAGACCTAGGAATCAAAAGATGTGTGTCCACTTTGTATCACCCCCAGACCAACGGCTAAACCAAACAGGTAAACCAGATTTTGGAACAGTACCTCTGATGCTACACAAACACCAATCAAGATAACTGTGCAGACCTATTATCCACAGTCCAATACACGTACAATAGCAAAGATCACATGTCCACTGGGATGTCTCCCTTCAAGGCCAATTATGGATTTGACCCCACTTGAGACCCCAAGATTGGAACCCAGGAGTCTAAAAAAACAGGTAGAACCTGGATGGAACACATCCACAAAACCCAGATGACCTGCTCCTGAAACCTAACCCACGCATTACAGACTTACAAAGCCTTTGCTGATAGAAAGTGCACCCCTGGAAAGCCACTAGAGATTGGGGACAAGGTCTATATAGACTCAAGGAACATACCCCTAAATGTCCCATGCCGGAAGTTAGCTCATAAAAGAAGCAGTTCCTACCAGATCACGGGCCAAGTAGGCAAAGTAGCTTACTGTCTTAAGTTACCTGACACCTGGAAAATACATGACATATTCCACCAATCCTTGCTGTTCAAAAAGGACAGAACTTCCCTACCCCACCAGAAACCAAAGACTGCCCCTCTGCTCATCCTGGTAGGGAGATTCCTTGAACACAAAGTAGAGTATATAAACAGCAACTGTACCCACTACTGTAAGCCACAGTACTATGTCAAATGGCTAGGAATACCGCCTGAGGAAAGTACCTGGAAACCAGCTGAAAATCTTACCAACGCAGCTGATGCTGTCCGCCAATATTGAGAGAAGAAGAAAGCCAAGTCTGGTTTATAAGGGGATAGTGTTATAAAAGTAACAGCTTTGAGGCACTGGGCAGGAATTGAACCCGCTCCTAGCCACCAGGCAGGGCTAGTGAGCGGGGGAGATTTGCCTGCACCTGGATTTTTGCCTTTCAAAGCAAATCTTGGTGCAGGAATCATTCCTACCCTGGTGGCAGCTGAGGGGCCTGTTGTGGGCTCCAAAAGCAACGCCCAAGCCTTGGTGGGTTTTGCTGGGCCTGGGCAGGCTATTTTTATATGCCTAGTAAACCCAGATCAATACCACCCTCCATTAAGTAATTTGGGGTCCCCAATTGGGACCCCTTTTTTAATCAAGCTCCTTGGGCTCAGGAAAGCCTGTCAAACCAGTCCAAAAAGGGTGATCAAATTAGGGAAACCCCCATAACCCCAGAAACCAAACCTGCCAGAACCAATGGCCAGCCAAGCCAAGATGGACCACCAAAAAGCCAAACAACTGTTCCTGAAACCCCCCAAACTGACCATGAAGCAGCCAACCAAACAGCAGAACCTGAGATGTCAAGCCTTGCCACACAGATAGCACCAGAAGGATGCCCAGAGGCACCTGCATGTGAGTAATTATATAAATCAGAAGTACCTGAAAAGTTCTGTATTGTCATCCTTACCAAATAAAGTTGTTATGAACCTTTGGTTCACCAATCTGTTTCCATACATATTTTTGATACTCTTCCATCTGCATACACCCAAGCGTCAGTACCCATCTACTGGGATAGATAGTCAGACTCCTGTTGATAAAACCAAAGCCTTTGACTACTACTGTCCACCCAACACTCCGTTTGTCCCTGTACATTTCAATGAGTATTCTGCCAATCCTGATCACAAACCCTGGACATTGGAAGACTTGCAGTGGTACACCCGCCCAAACGCTCCCAAGGAACCCTACCAAATTGTCTGTGATGGCAAAGCAATCACCATCTACCCTTTGATCATCAACGGGAAGTACAACAATCCTTCTGCCTACCTGGTCCTCATGGAATCACCCCCAACACCCAAACCAACCATCTTAACCCCACTCACCTCTGATGTCACTGACCAGAGTAGTCAATTCCTGGGAGTGCTTTACCTGGCTCTCACAGGATTGATTGGCTCCGCCTTGCCAGTATCTGGGCCTTGGGCTGTGGCTGGGAAGGCCCTTTCCTATCTGGTAAAGTTAGGTCCCATCATCTGGTGGGCCATGCCAGTACCTTCTTTGACTCCTCCCTCACCTGGTGGAGTTCCACTGTACTCTTGGTATCCTGACATAGGTAGAGGTGTACGTGGCAATGGACAGAGAGGAATGGGGCAACACCAGAGAAGGCCAAGTGCCAGTGTATGAAGAATTGAGTTGACCTGGGTCTTCATAATAATATTGGTCCAACCTTCTGGTGAGGGCCCAAAGGCAGCAGGACCTTGCTGATACCCTTCAATCCCTAGGCAAGCTGTGATCACAGCTGTAAAGATGAGGTGGTTCATCTTCACTGGTTGTGAATTGAGGATGATATTAACTAGTCTAAGGTTTAGGCTAAAAGGGGGATTGAAAGGTATTTATTGAGGGGTATTTCTCTCAATAATAGCACAAGCCATCATTGAGAGGGGATCCAATATTTATAGTATCTCCCAACATGCAAAGTTTTGCAAGTGGGAGTGATAACAGTGAATGTGTGAACTCAAAAGTCTGGTTGGTGGGGGTTGACATTGGGAAATCAGAATAGGGTCAACCCCTTGTTCCCCCTATCTGTGGCTGGACTGACAATTCTTGGGTGTGGCCAATGGATCCTGGTTATAGTATTGCCAGGAGAGAAAATGGGCCCAAGTTTTCCTCAAGGTCTAATTTTAGACTGGATGGTTGGGTCTGGCCCCAACCTAGTGGTCTGGGTCCCAGATCCCCATTGGTTGGGGCCAGGATTGGTGGGCAAGGTTTGGGTGTTATTTGTGATTAATTCAGGGCTTGTCCTCTACTTTTAATCCCAATGTATGGGACTTGTTTGATTGGTCACTCCCCTCAGTAGATTCTGATTGGTTGGAGGGGAGCAGGGCCTGGGACCCAAGCAGGTGGCAGTAGCAGGCTGGGACCCAGGGAGCAAACAGGCAGGCAGGGGAATGGCAGCAGGCTTGCTGGCAGCAGGATGGGCCTGGGGAGCAAACAGGCAGGGGGTGGCAGGAGGCCTTCTGGCTGGTCTGTGAGAGGCTGGCGGGCGTAGCAGACACCTGCACAACCACAGCAGGCACCTTCCTGAGTGATAAATTATTCTGGCAATTCCCAAGTTCCGTTTAAACTTTAAAATTATTTCCCCAATTGTGGGGGGAGTTTTTGTCATACTGAGAATTGTTTGAGCCCATAGTTCCTTTCTTTCCCCAAATGGGCATAAATGTAGAAATTTGGTTAATGTCAGGAATATTCCTGACAACAAGATACATTAGTTTTAAAAGCTATGGCAACAACCAAAATACCTCAGATTTAAACAAAATGATTTCAGATTTAAACAGAATCCAAGTTGCGCAAGATTCAGGATTCAATTAATTTATAAAATTTCAGTTAATAAATGAACTGTCAAACAAAAAACAAAATTTCACTAGCCCATTATACAAAATTATATCAAACATCAAGCAGTGTAGTTCAAACCACAAACAAAATAAACTGACGCAACAAGTGAAATGGATGGATGCTGTTCCAGAGTATATTATAATCCAATCAGGATTCATATGAGGCACCAACAGAAGAACTAAAATGAAACAAAACTTGAGCAATATAGAAGCAAGATTACACAAGCACAAAACAAAATGAACTCACACAAGATGTGTAGTATGAGCAGCTTAAAATAGAAAAATAACAGTTTAACCGCCAATCAGCAGCTATCCAATTTAGGAGCATAGGCATTTTATCCATTTTCATGGCTCCAGATTTACATGAAAAGGTTTTGAGAACCTTCCAAATATGGACTCAAGATTAAAATAAAAATAAATCATTAAATTTTAAAATTTCTACTTTTGGTGATTTTATCCTAGGTATTTTACAATGGTTTTTACAAGCAATATCTTTGACAGCGTCAACAGCCAAGCCAGCTTCAATGAAGGTGAGGCTCAGAACGTGGAGGCACCTGTTTACACCCAAGCCTTTGAGGCAGGTAAAAAGGAAGCTGACCTATACCTGACCACTGAACCCTATGGCTTTGACTTGTTTAAGAGTCACTTAGTGTCTAGCTCTGCCCCTGCTCCCGTACCCACCCCCGCACAAGCTGCCCACCAACCAACCAATCAAGATGGCAACCTTGATTTGGAACAACTTCCTGCCCCCCTACAGCCAATCAGGCTTCAGCTCCCCTGGCCCAGCGCCCCAAGCAACAAATCATCACCACCCAAATTCTTCAGGAAATTGTGGCACTGAATCTACAGGGTCTGTCCTGGGAACAGATTGTTGCTCAGTTGCAATTTACCTGAGCTACTGTCATGCGGGAATTCAACAACCTGATGAATAAGGGGAATCTGATTGTTACGGCCAAGAAGCCCAAGAAGGTCCCCAAGTCACAAATATCTGAGGCATACCCAATCATGCTTGACCTCCTCCAGCAGGATCCCAAGCTTCCATTGACCCAGGTCCAGAAGCAACTTGCACACCATAACATATGGGTGTCTGAGCACATGGTGCAGCTCTGGATGTATGGGAAGGTGGCTTCCATATGGGTTCTTACCAATTTTGCCAGTGACCAATGGGATGGCGCTGAGGATTCCCCATATGACACTGCCATCAAATCAACCCTGGTCTGATGCCTGACTAGTCTAACTGATGATGTCATGTTCATCTCCTATTACAAGCTATCAATAGCTTTTGATGATTTTGATGAGCAAGGAAAAGTTGCTGCCAAGAATAGAAGGAAGATGGTCAAGAAGGGGACGTTCATTGGTGCATTTCTGGCTGTTTCAACCAAGGGTTTTGTCTACTATTGAACAAACCCAGATTTCATCAATGGCTACTCATACAGCCACATCATTGGTGGATTACTCAACTCCTGGGATGACTCAAATTCCAAGTACCAGGTTTTCTTGAGCTACCAGATGGAGGGTAGCTCCACCGCCCTTGAGGCCATCCAGGGACGCAGGCACCAGGCCTCAGTCTACCCTGATGGCCATGCAGACGTCCATCTGGCTGATGTTGTCTTCTTCAACATGGGATCCACATTACGGGAGCGCCGCCCTCAGGCTTTCAACAACCTCTATCTTGGGGTCCATGACCACAATTTTCTCTTTGGCTGCCAGATGGTGGCTGACTTGTTTGCACAAATGGTTTTCCATGTGAGCATGGGCAACCAATCACGCAAGGATAAGCGCCTTCCACCTTAGGCCACTGCCATCTACCAGCCCATCCAGCCAATAACCAATGAGGAATACAACAAGCATTATATGGCAGCCATCACGCAAAATCCTCCTGCCTCCACCCCCGCCACCAACACCCCTAACCCGCAAGCCCAACCCAATCCCAGACCCCCCCCAGGCCAGCACTGCCTCTACGTCTTTCTTCCCGTGCTATTCTGCCTCCTAGGCATCACTCTCCCCCGCCCCAATAAACCCCCTGTCACCAAACATTTTCTATTTATATTATTTTTTTGAATTTCAATTGTTCATGTTCTCTTTGTTTATAGTTGTTTTTATTCTTTATGTTTAGCTTATTTCTATAAAATCATATATTTACTATACCATGTATCTAGATCCAGAACACAGTTAGTTTTAGCACTTAAACATAGCCCCTTTTGAAAATATTAACAATCATTTGGTGATCAGCTAAATTTGAATTAGAAAATTATAGTGTTAACTGTTTTTAGATAAATTTGTTACTGATCCAAATTCAAAACCTTAATGATAAACTTTAAGCCAATCAGGAGCCAAGTGATAAAGTGATTGTTGTGACATAAAGGGTCATTCAATAATTCTTTGGTGCATGTGCGCTAATTAATATGATTGGCTGGATGTTTTGCCATTGTACGCCATTTTTGCTGTGGCAAGTTATTGATGGACTAGTGCCCAATCAGCTGCTGGGTTAGCACTAGTACATCAACAACTTGCCACAGCAACAAGGGCCTACAATGGCAAAACACCCAGCCAATCATATTAATTAGCGCACATACACCAAAGAATTATTGAATGACCCCTTATGTCACAACAATCACTTTATCAATTGGCTCCTGATTGGCTTAAAGTTTATCATTGAGGTTTTGAATTTGGATCAGTAACAACTTTATCTAAAAACAGTTAACACTATAATTTTCTAATTCAAATTTAGCTGATCACCAAATTGTTGTTAATATTTTTACAAGAGGCTATGTCAAGTGCCAAAAATAATATGGTAATCAAGGAAACAATGCCAACACAAAGCAAACAACACATATTGAGATGAGCGTAAAACATATAAAAATGGGTAAAAAGATGGGATAATGTAGTAAATAGGAAAACAAAAATGAATAAACAAATAGGCAACAGTGTCAACTTAATACATAATTTATTAGGACAAAAGCTATAAAAACATATGAAAGGTTAGTAAAAAAATCAATGAGAGAATTGGAGAAGCTTCTGAAGGACCTTGACTTGGCAATTTCCAAAATCAAAGACATTGACTGCAAGGTCAAAGCCAAAGTTAAGTCTGCCGTCCTTGACGGAGACAAAATAGACAAGGTGTCTGCAAAGGCCCTAATGACAAAAATGCTAGACACCCCTGAGAAGACCATTGTGTGTCTTCTCAACATCCAGAAGACGGTGATCAAGGGCCTGCAATTTAAGGCATACAATCTTTCTGCGCTGTCTGTCTGGGTTGACAACCTGGAGATGTATGAACATCTCAAACCCTCTAAGCATGCCAGAACATAGGATAAAGAACTGCCTGCAAAACTGCTTGCACCAGGAATGGCCAAACCTGCTGAAGCAGCTGGCAAGGAAGAAACACGTGAAGGTAACATAAAAAAATAAAATTAATAAAAATTTGCAAATACTTACCTGTTTTTTAGAGAACATAGACGGTGAACTCTGCCAAGTCCTGGTCCCCTTTGTCCCTGCCACATTCTACGTCAACTACGCCACTCATTTGGCTAAGCAGCTGTATCTGTCCCCCCTGTCTTGCGGGAGCTGGAGGACCACATCCACAGGTTCTTTCCAATGTCGTGGGAGGAATTGGCCAGGCTGACACATGACAAGGGGGCATCCAAGTGGGCAGTTACTGCCTATAAGGATGCCCAACTGGTCCGCCTGGACCCGGTTAACCTCAGTGGAGTTTACTGTGTAAAATTCATTGAGCTTGTTTGGGACGTCCTGGCAACGCTCCCATTCAAGAATATACCAGAGATGGGCTGGGCTCATGCAGCTGCTTGCTTCTGCTACCCTTTGGAGCACACCCTATCTTACCTTCTGGATAACTTTGAGCACGCGGTGGGGAAATTGGCTGTTGCATCTGCAACAGCCATCAAGAAAACTAAGATCCTCCTGGCAGACTTTGGGCTAGCCTGGAGCGCAGATGAGACAGGGCTCCTCTTGGCAATGGATCTTACCTTTGCAAAGACCAGGCACAATAAGAAGATCAGTGTGGTTTTTAATAAATTATGTGAGTTTATGGAAGCCTTTTCTGGGCAAAGGCTTCACTTGGTGGTTTACCTCAGGTATCTCTTCTACTTTGGAATGGGTGCCAGCGTGGAGGATCTTGACGGGGTCCTTCTAGGAATTGACAAGGCCTGGCTCTCACTTGACAGAAAGAAGGTCCCCCCGGGTATGACTTGGTGAATCATGTCATCCAGGACACCCTGGTCCTGGCTGGTATCTACAGGTTTGCAGCCCTGCCAGAAAAGCTTCTCCTCTAGTTGCACTTAACCCTACTCCCCTTCACCAGCAGGCAGGAGTTTTTTAATAAGGGTGTATCTACTGTCCACAGTGTGGCAGTGGAGGTTGTGCACCACCTCTATTGCGGGGTGGGTACATACAGAAGAACTCACTAAAGGTGTTCTTAATAAATTCTCTCTTCCAATAAATTTTGTTACAATTCATATTATTTTTATTATAATAAAATTTTCTAATTATTATTTTAGCAAACAGGATTTTCAAAAATATCCCAGAGAAGGTCTTAATAAAAGCATTATAATATATTTCAATAAAATCTACTTCTGATTTGTACACATTACAATTAACTTTTTTTGATATTTATATTTATTTGCCAAAAGTGATATTAATGCGTTTGCGTAATCCAGTATCAAGCGTTTGGGATGCCCTTAGACAACACAATAAAAAATGATTATAAATATTTAAATTACTAACCTTCATTGATTGTCCTACTGAATGTGATTGTGGGCTTGGAAAAATCTAAATATAAAATGATAATTAATAAATCTTGAATAGTAAATTAGAGAATATAAAAAATTGAACACACTAAGACTTTAATTGATTGGCTGTTTGGCTAGGCACGCAGGGATGAACAAATCAGCGTGGCCATAGAATTTGGCCACAGTCTTGGCTGGGAGGGTGTGAATCCCGGCCTGCAGCAAATTAAAGAGGTCCTCAGTCCCAGTTGGGGTTCCTTGCTTGATAACTTGCTTGAGCCACCCAAAGACTTCTTTGATGGGATTTAGGAATGGCAAATAAGCAGGGAGGAAGAGAAGGCGCAAATTTGCTGTGGCCAATTGCTGGGGGCCTACTGCAATGCTGGTGTCAACTATTGAGAATTCCTCAAGAATATCAGCCACTTTGTGAAGACCAACATTGTCCAACACAATGACATTGGTGAAGCCAGGGCTCGTGCGCCTCAGGTGCTCTTGGACCAATGAGAGAAATGATAGAAAGGTATGGCTGTTGTGGGAGCCCAGTATCATTTGGTATAGCTCAACCCCCTTTGGACCAAGGAGAGCCACCATTGAGTAAGCTGTGGCGCAGACTGCAGCACGCTGAGCCATCCCGTCATTGGAGCCTTTGGGGACATAGCCATATGCATTGCGCATAGACAAGGCAAATGCTGATGTGTCAATATAGTAAAATTTGAATATCTCCTTGGCTTTGAGGGCAGTGTATGCCTCTGCATAGTTTTTCTGGCTCTCAATGTTGGTTGGTCTGTTTTTATTATAGTAAGATACCCCAAGCTTTTTCCAGGAAAAGCACATTCCCTTGAGTAGATGGTAGTAAAAGGAAATTGAGGCCTCAACCTCAAAAGTAGATTTGACCATGGCCTGTATATTTGCCAGTTTGAGATGGCAATCCCAGGTTATTCAATGGTGGATTGCTCATTTGTGCTCCTTGGTGAGCATGGTTGACACTCGCAAGGATTTCTCCACGGCAAGGACTCGGCCAGTATTGATGAACTTGTTGAATGTCTTGGAAGCGTACTTGGGATCCACCCCAACAATGGCCGTGGCTGTTTTGTAATTGCCTGATTCACACATTATCTTAAGCAGGATGGTGCGTTTGATGTCAGTAATGCACTTCTGGGCGGGCTTTTTAGCAGTGGGGATTGACTCATTGGCATTGGGCACAACACAGGGCATGGGCACCTTGGTGTAAAATGCAGCAAACTTTTTGAGCACCAACTGCCCCTCATTGGATTGATAGAGCTCAGGCTCCTTGTCATCCTCCTGATTGCCATCAATGGCATAGGGCTTGTAGCTAGTATCAAGTACAGGCTTCACCTTCTCCAGCATGGCTGACAGGACCAACTCTTGCCGGTACACAATGTCAAATACATACAAAGTAAGTTCTACCTCCTTGTTTCTAACTTTCTTTGTAGTGGTGACCTTGGTGGGCTTCTGGGTCAGCTTTGGGACCTAAGGGTTGATCATCCACACCCTAGAAGCTTGTGCTCCTTGAACTGGCTGTGTCAGTGCAGCGTCACTATGGAACTTTCCTCTCCTGTCTCCTCCTTGAGTAGGCACTTGGGTTGCACTAACTCTATTCTTTGACCCGCAGGGTCGACCGCAACTGCGGCGCACAACAGGTGTATTGGTATTCTGTTGTTGTGTTCCTTCCATTTTAAAATTTAAGAAAATATTAAATAAATTTCAATTAAGTTACTCCCTAATTTTATTTTTTGCTTTTATCTGAATATGGATATTTAATTAGAGTTTTTCCCACCCAATATCCCAATTATAGATTTTTATTTCTTAATTAGTTGTTTTTGGTTTTACAACGCCCATTTTAGAATACCCAAAATAATTTCCACCCATTTCCCCATATTTTACGCCAAATTAAGCACCCAACACAATATTTTTAAAATTTATGTTTTAGATCTTGTGTCTTATTTTAGATACCTTGGTATCATTCATGATTACAATCCATTGTACACATTGCGTGAGTGATTTTGTTTACATAGTGAGTTGCTATTGTGTTTTGTTTTTGGTTTGAGTTTTGACTCACCTTGCTTGGGTGTATTTTGTCATCAATTCACATAGTAAACCTATGTACACCAAAAGTCAACTCACACCATTTCTTTTGTGAATCAATGTTTTTGGATTGTATTTTGAATAGTTTTGCTTTGCGTGTGAGCTTTTTGTTGCTTTGTTGACTCATTTTGCCCATTAACGCCAATAAAACCTGTTAACAGAGTGTATATTTTAACCTGACAGTTGGATTTTTTTAAAATCTGAAATTTTTTTGTTTAAATTTGAGGTATTTTTGGTTGTCATCATAGCTTTTAAAACTACTGTATCATTATTTTGGTACTTTTTGTTAAGCATCAGTGCTTCACTAATAAGCCAGTGAAGGTGTCAGCATGGAGAAAATTGTCTTCTGTCAGGGCCCAGAATGTCCTGGACAACCAGCTGGCCTTCTTAGAGGCCAAACTACCCACAGCCTGGAAATATTTACCAATTATCTCCCAGAGCAAGAAAACCCCTTTCAATTAAAAAATGGCCTGGGATTTGAGAGGCACACAAGCCTCAAATCCCTGGCTTCAATTCTATTAACAAATTCAGTCTTCTTAATTATTGGAAAATGATACATTGGGAGCGTGATCAGGTGCTCAATTGCTTGTGGGTTCTATAAATAGCAGTGACACCTTGGCTTGCTGCAGCCCAAGCAAGTTTCCTATTATAACAACCAATGACTATCCATCCCAAGGCCCAAGTACACAAATTCTGGTCAAAATTGTAAGTTTAACTGAAATTGATGCCATCAGATCTCTGGTGGCACAAAAGGCCACAAAATTACCAGTAAGTATAATTAATGAGGAGGAGAAGCCCTCCTCACTGTTGACATCTTAAAAATAAATAACTTTATGCTCAGGATCCATTATTTTCTTGCAAGAACTATCTATTTTTGCACCAATATAACTATTCTGTTAGCATTTATTTATGATTGCACTTTCTTTACAATCTCACATATCTGCTCCTTCCTGGCCACCAAGAGTGATCATTTTGCCCTCCATGCTGGAGATTTCTTCTACTACCCTCTGCCAACTGTGCCTCCTGCCCAGGACTTCAGTAAGTTGGGGTTTGTCTATATCACAGTATTGGGGCTGGCTGACCAGGTTGTGCCCCATACTGGGAGTTGGCGTCCCCTAGCTACTGCAGTCAACTACCTGATCAGAATTGCGCCTATTGTGTACATGGCCTTCCAGGCCTGGCCTGCCTCCCCTGTGGGAGTCCAGCCAGACTCTGTTATGGGCTGTGACACCTTCTTTTATGATAATTTTGTTATTAACATCTACTTAGATTATATCACTTTGTTTTCTTAGCCAACCTCCTTTGTTGTGACTTCAGCCGCAAGCCAATTTGACACCAGTTTGGCATTGTGTGTACATATATGTGTTCTTGTTTTAACATGTGCATTTAAGCTTAAGTAGATTTTTGGAATTGAACTATAGTTTATCCAATAAGTTTATCATAACAATACATAGCTTCATACTACAAAGAAAACTATGAAATTTGGCAGAAGGTTTTGTTAATTGTTTATCTTATCATGAATATAGCAAAACTGTATTATAAAATATAAAAGAGTTATTTTTAGAACAATGTTTAATCTATTAAGAATCATCGGGATTCATGTTTGGTGTTGACATCCAGATATTACTTACTGGAATGGACCTAAAGGTAAAGTTACAATAAAAGTTTATTTACACAGTAAATTATATTAATTTTTGAGCTTAAATTAATTAATGGCTTAATTGATGCCAACATTATGAATGGTACATTTAACATTTTAATTCTGACTTAATAGACTCAATAGTAAAAATTAGCTTAGTTTAGGAGAAGTCAAATCTTGGTGGTCAAGTGCCAAAGTAATGTCAACTTACTGGATGTCAACAGATTGTCAAGATTCAGTAAGCCAGCATGTGGAATGAGTTAACTCTGGTGGTTGCCCCCAAAGTTATTAAATGTTGATCTTTATGCTATACTGGTTTAATTTCAGGTTGATCAAATGTTTTAGTGGGATTTCAAGTTTTAATAATGCTATTTTTATATTGATGTTTTTGCTATGTAATTTTATAAAATAATAATTATGAAATTATCAGCTAATATGATAAAACTTATCCGCCAGGATATTAGAGGCCCAAACCCATGGACTTTTGCGAGTGATATATTGTTAACGGAGTGAAGGATTCAGCCTTTTGAAAGCCTAGCTTCTTGTGAAACCAAATGCAAGGATAACAAATAGAGATGGAAAAGGTGATAGCAATTTGAACTTAACGTGATTTGCTCTGGATGGGATTAAGATCATGGGGTGAAACTTGGAAGCAAGGGGTAGTATCAGTTGGTGGCACCTTGTGATGGGTTAAATATGCTGGTGGAGTTTGTGGTGTATATTTCGAAGTAGTGGGCGGGTTTCGATGTAAATATTTTCGAGTTAGCTGACAGGATACTTGGCATTAGATAAATGGGATGATAAGCTTAATGTTAGCCTTGTTTTTATTGGTTGGAGCGAGGATCCAAGCGATAAAGCCAAAGTAATTAAAGGTAAATGGTCGTTAAGTTGACTTTAGCTTTAGTAGGATTAGTAAGATCGATCTCTGAAGTATATTTTGAAAACCAGAGATGTTAGTAATTCCAAAGGGATCCTTAGATTTATCGGGGGTTGTTGACATTTGATGTGATTCCAAATCGCTAGTGGATCATATGATGTCAAGCAAACCTTCCGACTGGATTTTGGTCTTGAATGCTACTATGTAGTGTTGTTTTAGTCCATCCTTGATTGAAAGATATGGATTGGTTAAGTAAGCTTCTTGATTCGCTGCTATGTTTTCGTTTAGAATTTAAATAGGAAGTCTAGCTTTGGTTTTAGTGTTTGGCCAATGAGGATCTGTGTAATTGGATTTGATTAGTTCATGGATTGTTTTCTTTGTCCATTTGAAAAGTCGGGTCAAATAAAGCGAAGAGGAATGCGGAACAATGAGAAACAAGGATTTGGTAGGATTGCGTTATCAAAGAGCTCATTTGGTTGTGTTAAGGACATCTTTTTCCTTTGGAATGAGCGGAAGAAACTCAAATATTCTAACATTTATGTTTTCCCTATTAACCCCTTCCGATTAGAGGAAAATTTGGCCGCTGGAGAAGATCTAATGCCATCTAAATGCAATATAAATGCTCGGCAGTGGTACTAGTTTAACCAACATGAAACCACAGAATCAAGAAACCAAAGCTAGTGAGGTTAGAGCCACAACTTCAAGGGATATCCTGGGCTTCTACGCCTACGCTGCGGCGTGTGGGCCATACTTCCTTGCCTTGGGAAACTTCCTTCCTTTGATGTTATCCGAGTTTACTACCTTGGCAGCAACCGATCCCGATGGTACCACGTGTGATCCAACAAATGCCAGTTCGTGCATTGTTGGCCTGCTTTGGGGGCGTGTTGCACCATCCACTCTCAGCATGTACATGAGTTCTATCGCGGTAGGGATCCAGGCAGTGACTCTGATCCTCTTCAGTGCGCTTGCTGATCGTGGCCTTTGGCGCAGTCGCTTCATTCTTTTCTGTACTCTGGTTGGCGGCATCTCAAGCTCAACATATGTGTTCTTTAGTGATCCACACCACTACCTCCCATTGGCGTTTATGACGGTATTGGCGAATTCTTCTATTGGCGTGGCGTCGGCTTTCTATTACTCATACCTCCCAGTGCTTGTGAGATATCACCCAAAGGTATTGCAGGCAATTGAGCAAAACTCCCATCTCCCATCAGAAGCGGCAGACCAGGCAGTAGCCCATGTGCGCGACCAGGTATCAAGCCGCATATCTGGCATGGCACTCTCGGCAGGCATGGTTACTGGAACGCTGGTGATTGGTTCGGCTGCATTGATCGGGAGTTACATGCCAAAAGGCCCTTTTGTTCAGCAGCTGGGAGCTGGGATGGCTGGTATGTGGTGGCTTGTGCTTGGGCTTGTCGGGTGGTGGCTGCTCCCTAGGGTCCAAGGCCCGCCTGTCCCTAGGAACCGGAATGTATTTACACACTCGGCATGTATGCACTGGAACAGCTTCAAGAATATCGGCAAATCCTGGTATATATGGCTTGGTCTCCTGTCTTGGTTCTTTATCTCCGATGGTCTTACAACTGCTTTGCTTGTCACCATCTTTGTGGGACGCAGCAAACTCATTGGCGTCACTCAAACTGAGAGTGTATTTCTGTCGGCAGCTGCTCCTATATTCGAGGCCATTGCCCTGATGATGTTGATCAAGTCAAAGAGTCACTTTTTCCCCAAAAGCTCTTCAAAGCTCATCAACGTCATCCTTGCCGGGGTTTGTTGCTTGATGACTCTGTGGGGTGTTCTGGGTCTGCACACCAGCGTCGGAATCCAAACCAAAACCGAGTACTACATCTTCTTTACGGTTTTCGTCACCCTTTACACTTGCCTGATTTCCTTCCACCGAGTCCTGTTTGCGGAGCTTGTCCCCCGTGGAAGGGAGGCAGAGTTCTTTGGCCTGTATCTGATCAGTTCCCGTGGCACCAGCTGGATTGGGTCCACCGTCGTCGCCGTCATCAACGAGCAAACCAAGGTCGTCCGCAACGGGTACTACTTTGTCCTGGTCCTCTTCGCGGGGGGTGTCCTGGCAATCCTCCCCCTGAACATGACGCGCGGCCACCGCAACGCCGACAAGTTGGCTGCCCAAGCCTAACCTTCAAAAATAAAGCGCCAATATAATTTGCTACTCCGTACCCGATCCCAAACCTTGCCAATAGCACGCCAGCCCAGATCAATCCCGGAATACACCCATCCACCCCATCCCTTAACCAAGTATCCATTAGCTGGTGCAGATCTCCGCTCACATCCGTTTCCGGATTGCAGATGTAACCGATCCTTGTTCGACCAACCCCCTATAAACCCGATCCCAGCTACAAACCCTTTTCAAATCCCCATAAGCCTGCTCTAGCAAAACTCGTCTGTACTCAACAATGCACTAAATCCTTTTCCAACGTGCCACTTTCCTCTAAAAAAAGCTTAAATATATTTGGCGCAGCTGAACTATAACTGGCTCAGTATTGGGGTTGGAGAAGACAAAAAGACATAGTAAGGGATTAGGGTTAATATGATCCTTGTTGATAATAATGGGGGTTCAAATACCATGGAAGGGCCACCAAGGGGGTGGCACTTGTGGCAGTGATCCAGATAAGGTTCAACCACGTTCTGGGCAAGGTCATTGTTGGGATTGATGTCATAATTGGATTCACACCTTATAAGGGAATGCAAGATCCCACCAAGGCAAGGAAATATGATGTTGTATCTATCATGGGGTAGCTCACTGAGCGCCCCTGTGTATTATGAGATATAGTGGCAACTGGGATGTCCATTTTGGTTGCACCATAATCAACCCTGGTCCAAGTGCACCAGCAGAGAAGCAAAATATAGAAATTGTCATGAATGACATTTCAATACTTGTATTGAAAATCCAAGAGTTGAACCCCAGTTCCCTGAAGGCGGATCAAACCCTCCAGGACGGTCCAGGACCCGCAGATCTGTTAAGTCACAGGCTCAAATTGTTAAATTACTCTGCAACTTGTTGGCCTACTACGGAGGATTCCCTGAATGGTTTCCAGACTGCCACTGAACCGGTGCCAATGAAGACCCATACCTACAAAGGAGATGTAGTTAGGCTAAAGGAGGTTGGGGAAGGACCTACTACTATACCTACCAACCTGCCAAGCGCCAATACTGGAGTTTTAAATCAACATTGGAAATCCTGGAATCAGACCCTGACCCTCCAAAGACTACTTGAAGCACAGAGTGGACAGGAAACCACCCACTTGTTAAATTGCAAACCCAAGTTGACGAGTTACTCCAAGACCCGCCAGTCTCCCAAGGACAATTCCCCAAATGGCCACCAGATTAATGCCAACCTTGAGCCACCAAAGATCCGGACCTATGTAGAGGTTGTAGCTTACCTTAAGGAGGTTAAAACAAAACCTATTGTTAACTCTGCCAATGATCACCAGCAACTGCCAGCCTTTCACCCAGAATGGGTAGTACAATTGAACTACTCAGGTGACATAGTAAACAGTGGCAGCGGAACAAAGCATTGTCACTTCTATTCATCAGAGCAGGCACAACCTGGATCTGCCGCCCTCAAGACTCTAAGCCAAGACCCACGCCCCGCCAGTGCCTTGTCAGCAAACCTGAACCCTGCAAAAATTGAAGAAGAAAAATCCCATAGTATAAAAACCCGGCGGTATGGTGATGACCACATCGTCATTTTTGATAATAAAGTTTTATGAAACTTTGGTTTGGACAAATCTTATCTTACCTAGTCTTAATGATCTTCTATCTCAACTCCATTCAAGTAGACCATCAGGCAACCTCCCTCTCTGGAGACCAACCTGCCAATCCTATCCAGGCACTATACCGTCCCCCAGGAGCCCCCTTCAGACCTGTGCATTTTACTAAATACCCACCCAACCCGGCCTACGTGGAGTACAACTTGAAGACCATCCTCATTGCTGACCCCTTGGCCAAGACTAGAGAAACTGAATACATAGGATGTGAAGAAAAGTGGTACTGTAAATTCAGAACCTGAACGTAAAAATGTGGGATTGTCAAATCCTTGGTCCAAATTTTGAATCACTTTTGCAGGATAGCCTTTTTTTAATTAAATTGAATTCTTTGTATTTTTATTTGAATTTTTTAAAATTGCAGAAACTCATAGACACTTTGCAAAGTTCAAGTTGAACTGCATATTTCCAATGGACAAAATGAATTAACTGGAATCAGATTTGAAGCGTTCAAATCCATCAACCATTTTCATTAAGTTTACTATGTTTTTTGAAATTGCGGGATTGTCAAATCCAAGAACCAAATTTCAAATCACTTTTGAATGCCACTAGTAAACTCAGATATTAATTTTGGGAACTGGAATACAAATTGAATGTAAATTAAGAAACTAGGACAAATCAACCCAAATCAAGAAGCTCCACTCTGGATAAAATCAAATGGAAAATACAATCTCAACAACCATGTTTAGACATGAAATTAAGTGAAATGTAAAATTTTCTAAACTAGAAATGATTCAATATTCTTCACTCCAAATCACTAATATAGCAACCATAAACCCATATAAGGATTTATGAGCTACTCTCCTGATGACGCAGAATTTTTTTAAAAGTTTTTTGGCCCCCAGCGTAGCCAAGGGGCCAACAAAACTTTCTTTCAAGGAAAAAAGGAGAGGAAAAGATAAACCATCAGTTTACTGCACTATGTATTCATGTACTGCTATTAAGGATACTTGATTACAGTAGATTTCAGAAAATGCTAATAATAAAATATAATTATATATTACAATCTATTTTTACCATGTTGCCTTTTTCTTGGTGTGTTGATAGTTCATTTGCTGTTGATAAGTTGTTTGCATTTAATTGAATGGTTTCACCTCCAGTTGCCTTGGTAATAGGAAATCAAGCCACCTCCCCGAGACCAACTGTGGTCGCAGAGGCGGCTTGATTTCCTATCGCCAAGGCAACTGGAGGTGAAACCATCTAATTAAATGCAAACACCTTATCAACAGCAAATGAACTATCAACACACCAAGGAAAAGGCAACATGGGAAAAACAGATTGTAATATATAATTCTATTTTATTATTAGCATTTTCTGAAATCTACTGTAATCAAGCATCTAAATTTTAGCCGTCCTAAAATGGAATAGGGTGATTTTTGATAATGCCTATGATTTCTAAAAGAATTAGTACAAATCCACTGTATATCCTTTAGCATCCTTTTTGAGACACCAATAAATTATATTTATTTCAAATTCCTTGCAATTATGATTTGAAACTTGGTTCTTGAATTTGACAATCCCGCAATTTCAGATTTGTTAAGTTTTCCATGATGTCTATGATTTGTTTGAAATACAGGAAATCTCAGATTGTACATTAGAATCCCGCATTTCTGATTCATGTATCCCACATTTGTTTGGTGAGTTTTGTCTTTTGTTAGTTGAGTTATCTGCTCAAGAGATTCAAAATTTGCCAATTTACACAAACCAAAAAAAGTCAAATTAAATCATTAATTTTATTTAATATTTTAATTTTCACTCAGCTGAGTTGCTCGCAAAAGTGATTTGAAATTTGGACCAAGGATTTGACAATCCCGCATTTTTACGTTCAGGTTATGAATTTACAGTACAAAAAGCCGCCAAGGTTGTTCAAAGACAAGTACAATTATCTGCCTGCCTACTTTGTTCCCATGACTCCGCCCTTAACCCCACAACCCAACTGCCCAATTGAGACCCCCACCGCTGCAGAGACTACATCCACCCAACTGTTTGGAGTACTCTATATCACTTTGACAGGAATGGTGGATTCCATGGTCTTTACCTCTGGACCCTGGTCCTTACTCGGGCGATCCATATCTTACATTATCAAGTTAGCACTCATTCTATGGTGGGCTTTAACCACCAGCTTGGTCCAACCCCATCCCAAGCCTCCCAATGCCTCTACCTATGACTGGCTTCCTGACATTATGACAATCTTTTAAAAACATGATAACCTGGGCCCCAAGATGTTGTTAACACTTGGGGCAACTTGTATGCTTTTTTTGTGATAATCACTTATTACACCCATAAGGCAATTACCCCCCTGATACTCTCATGGATGAAGAACTGACCCACCAAAGAATTAAAAGACCCAGCACTTGGTGCAGAGCCCCAGAACCTTGCCACATCATAAGTGCAAAGCGTAATAGTGAACCAGACCACAACCAAGGTGGATATGCCCCAGATGGGCAAACTCACCTTAGAAGAAGCCCGCCGAGCCATGCCAGTCCTCTGCCTCCATTTCCAAACCAACGCCAACACCTACCCCAGTGACACCAAGAAAGTCTTGGGGGTGGCTGCCATGCTATCAGGAGATGCACTGGATTGGTTTGGGAAAGCCACCACCAAAGATGTTGAATTTTGCCTGGACTATTTGAAATTTGAGGCCAAACTCATGAGCACTGACAATGACCAAGACACCAGATACTACGCACTGAACTCTCTGTTAGAGATCCAACAAGCAAACAGCCCTATCCAAGCCTATATTGATGAGTTCCTTAAACTCAAGACTTGTACACAACTTGAACAAATTAGCCGTCATTATCTTCAGAAAGGGAATTAATTCAGCCATGAAAGACTTGTTGAAACACCACCCGCCTACATTGAGCCTGGAGGGGCTACTTTTCCTATGCAAAGGCCTGAGTCTAAACCAAGAGGGACAGAACCTGTACCCAGCCCAAGCCGGCAGAGCCACAACCCCCAACCAACCAGGAATGTCCCCCAAAGCGTTACAACACCACTATTGAGATGGGTTATGTTTTTACTGCCATGAGGCTGGTCATCTAGCCAGAGCATGCCCTAAGAAGAATACACCTCCTGTATCCTTGGTACAAATAAAAACCTCTGCACAACCTTACAAATTCATCCAAGTGACCATAGACCTTCTTGGGAATCAGCACCAGATTGAAGCCTTTATTGATACAGGAGCTGATGAAAGCTTCATTGACGCCAGCCTGGCAAAGGAACTAGGATTAACAGCTTCAGAGCGCAGCCTACAAGTAATCATGGGAAACAGCTTTCTGGACACTGGCTATGAATGTGAACAAGAACTCCCTTTGAAAATTGGACAGAACATATACCCAACCCCCTTGATCCTCTTGCCAGGATTGCCACATCCCCTAATATTGGGCAACTCATGGTCCAAAAGACACGGCCTGATCCTGAACTATTGTGAACAGACCGCCACTTTGGGACGACCTGAATCTTGTGACACCATTCTGTTCTGTATGAGTCATGGCAGAGCCCTGACCAACAGACTCTTAACCATAAAGATGGAACCCAGTGTTGGGACACTAACTACCCCCTGCAGAAGTGGGACCATGTGTTTAGCAAAGAGGAAGCCACAAAACTACCCAGCCACTCAATCTATGACCACACTATAGACCTACTACCGGGCACCCAACCTCATCACGGCCCCATTTATAGTTGCAACCACCATGAGCAAGTGGCCTTGAAAGCATACCTAGAGGATATGACAAAAAAGGGTTTCATCAGAGTGTCAAAGGCCCCCTGCTTGTTGCCCATGCTGTTTGTAGGGAAAAAGGATGGCGGAATGCGTCCATGCGTAAACTACCAGAAACTGAACAATATTACAGTGAAGAACCACTCCCCCATCCCTAACGCTGATGACCTTTGTGATGTACTGACTGGAGCCCAGGTGTACTCAAAAATTGACCTTCATGATGCCTTCAACCAGATCCAAATCAAAGACAGAGACAAATACAAGACGGCTTTCAAAACCAGATATGGGTTGTACAAGTACCTAGTAATGTCATTTGGTCTCTGCAACGCCCCCAGCACTTTCCAGAGGATTATTAACACTGTCCTTGGGAAATAACTTGACTGTTTTTGTGTTGCATATTTGGACAACATTCTCATCTACAGCAAGACCCATGAGAAACACCTGTGCCACCTGGACCTTATACTAGGAAAACTCTCCCAAGTGAACTTACATGCTAAGCTTAAGAAATGTAAATTATTTCAGTATGAAGTTAAGTTCCTGGGATACATAGTGAAGACTGGAAGGTTTGCCATGGCACAGGACAAAGTAGAAGCAATAACATCTTGGCTGGTGCCCAAATGCAGGAAAGATGTAAGAAGTTTTTTGGGCCTGGAAAATTATTGCAGGGATTTCATCCAAAATTTTTCTCACATTACCCTGCCCCTGACCCACCTTTGCTCTGACAAAGTACAGTTCTCCTGGACCCCTGAATGTACTTCTGCCTTTGAAGCCTTGAAACTTGCTTTTACTTCTGCCCCTGTCCTGGCCATGCCTGACCCATCCAAGCCATTTATACTGGAAACCAAAGCATCCAACTTTGCGGTGGACGGGGTCCTTCTTCAGGAAGGAGGGGATAGTATGCTACATCATGTAGCATATTACTCCAAGAAAATGCTGCCTGCCAAATGAAACTACCTGATCTACAACAAATAGATGCTTGCAATAATGAAGACCTTGAAACATTGGCGCCGGTACCTACGTGGTGCCAAATTTCCAGTAAAGGTCTTAAACGGCCACAAGAACTTGGTTTACTTCTTCAAACCAGACAGCTAAACCAGAGGCAGGCCAGATGGGCCTTGGGACTGGCTGACTACACCTTTACCATTGACTACAAGCCTGGGAAGGTGAACATGGTACCTGACACCCTGAGTAGAAGTGCTGATATGACCCCTTTCTCTGAAGAAACCAAGGACCAAAACACACATGTACTCCTTGATCCTGCTAGCCTAGGCATCCAATTGATGTACATGAAGATCATGGACCACAAACCTGACATAATCAAGGCTCAGAAACAAGAAAAATACTCAGAGGAACTTGTTGACAACTTGAACTCAGACCCAGAGAGCTGCCACCAAAAGAAAGGATTCTTGCTGAAAGGATACACCCTGCTATTACACAACCAAATCTATGTACCTGAAGGCAAGACAAGGACCAAAGTTCTCATAGACTATCACAACTCAGAGATGACCAGACACCCTGGCAGACTCAAAACACTTAGAGGAATCAAGAAGAATTATGCTTGGCCCCAAATGGACAAAGACATGGCCGCCTACATCAAAGGCTGTGAGACATGTGGAAGAACCAAAACCTATAGATCCAAACCTGAAGGCCTGCTAAGACCACTAGACATACCAGCGGGGCCCTGACAGTCTGTTTCAATGGATTATTTTATAGAACTGCCCCCCTCTAATTTTTTCAATGCCATCCTGGGCATGGTAGATAGGTTTACTAAGATGTCCTATTTTATCCCTACCACCACCCACTGCACTGCCGCAGAGACAGCTAGACACTTCCACAACCACATTCTAACTCAACACAGTACGCTGAGGGAAATTATCACTGATAGAGGACCCCAATTCTCCTCCAAATGCTGGACTCAGGTGATGAAGGACTTGGGGGTAAAGCACTGTGTATCAACCTCCTACCACCCACAGACTGACAGCCAGACTGAACAAGTGAACCAAATACTTGAACAATATCTACAATGCTGCGCCAACGCCAACCAAGACAACTGGGCAGAGATGCTACCCATAGCACAGTATGCTTACAACAGCAAAGACCATACATCTACCAGGATGTCCCCCTTCAAAGCCAATTATGGCTTTGACCCATCCTGGGACCCCAGTGTTACAACTGAACCAATGAGGATTCAGTATTTGGAATTGGGGAAGACAACAGTCCAATAGAAAGGACAGAATAATAATAATAAGGTGTTGTTTATTGTAGAATATTGTGATTAATATACCATATGGGAAAAACCACAAGGGGATGGCATAGTGGCATGTTCCATGTAAGATTTGAGGCCAGGGAATAACTTGTGCGGGGATCAGCAAGTCAAATTGATAGCGCTCCTAATTAGGATGAAGTACCTGCCATTTGATATTGCCATCAGATTAGTTCATGTCATTAGATACATCAAGGGGCGGCTCATCAAGCGCCCCCTGTGTATCGTAAGATACGTTAGCAGGCAAGTTTGGGAACTTGGTTGTAACACCAATATTGGTAGTAAGGAAATAAACCCGTCAGGACAAACCTGGATTGAACAGATACACAACACCCAACAAACCTGTCTTAAGAATCTGACCCGTGCTGTCCAGACTTATAAGGCGTTTGCGGACAAAAAGAGAACCCCTGGGAAACTGCTGAAGGTAGGAGACAAAGTCTATTTAGACTCTCAAAACGTGTCTCTGACTGTCCCCTGTCAGAAGTTAGCCCACAGAAGAAGTGGCCCCTACAAGATCACCAAGATAGTAGATGAAGTAACATTTGAACTAGAATTACCCCCTTGTGGAAAATACATAACGTCTTCCACCACGCGCTTCTATTCAAGAAAGAAGGAAATTCCCTCCCCCACCAGAAACTCAAGACTGACCCCCCTCCCATCTAAGTAGGACACTCCAAAGAATATGAAATAGAATATGTTCATGTAGACTGTACCCTCTATAAAACCCTCCAGTACTACATCAAGTGGAAGGGATACCCACCCAAGGAAAGCACCTGAGAACCATTAAGCAACCTACCCAACACCCAACTAGCAATCCAACAATACTTGAGAAGAAGACCAGGAAGGAAGAGACCCCTGGGAAGGAAGGGGATGATGTCATGAATGACATTTCAATACTTTTATTGAAAACCCAAGAGTTGAACCCCAGTTCACTGAAGGCGGATTAAACCCTCCAGGACAGTCCAGGACCTGCCAATCTATTAAGTCACAGTCTGAAATTGTTAAATTACTCTGCAACCTGCCGGCCTACTACAGAGAATTCCCTGAATGGTTGTAAGACTGCTGCCAAACCAGTGCCAATGAAGACCCATACCTACAAAGGAGATGTAGTCAGGCTAAAGGAGGTTGGGGAAGGACCTACTACTATACCTGCCAACCTGCCAAGCATCAATATTGGAGGTTCAAAATCAACATTGGAGACCCTGGAATCAAACCCTGACCCTCCAAAGACTACACAAGTCACACAAAGTGGACAGGAACCCGCCAACTTGTTAAATTGCAAACCCAAGTTGACAAGCTACCCCAAGACCCACCAGTCTCCCAAGGACAATTCCCCAAATAGTCAGCAGATTGCTGCCAACCTTGCGCCATCAAAGATCCAGACCTATGCAGAGGTTGTAGCTTGCCTTAAGGAGGTTAAAACAAAACCTATTGTTAACTCTGACAATGACCACCAACAACTGCCAGCCTTCCACCCAGAATGGGTAGTACAATTGAACTACTCAGATGACATAGTAAACAGTGGCAGCAGAACAAAGCATTACCACTTCTATTCACCAGAGAAGGCACAACCTGGATCTGCCGCCTTCAAGACTCTAAACCAAGATCCACGCCCTGCCAGTGCCTTGTCTGAAAACCTGAACCCTGCAAAAATTGAAGAAGCAAAATCCCATGGTATAAAAACCCCAGCAGTATGATGATGACCACATTGTCATTTTTGATAATAAAGTTTTATAAACCTTTGGTTCAAAAAATCTTACCTTACCTAGTCTTAATGATCTTCCATCTCAACTCCATTCAAGTAGACCATCAGGCAACCACCCCCTTTAGAGACTAACCTGCTGATTCTACCCAGGCACTATACCGTCCCTCAGGAGCCCCTTTGGACCTGTGCATTTTACCAAATACCTGTCCAATCCGGCCTACGCGGAGTATAACTTGGAGACCATCCTCATTGCTGACCCCTTGGCCAGGACTAGAGAAACTGAATAAATAGGGCATGAAGGAAAGTGGTACAAATTGGCCACCAAGGTTTTTCAAAGACAAGTACAATTATCTTCCTGCCTACTTTGTTCCCATGACTCTGCCCTTAACCCCACAACCTGACCACCCAATTGAGATTCCCACCGCTGCAGAGACTACATCCACCCAACTTTTTGGAGTACTATATATCACTTTGACAAGAATGGTGGATTCCATGGTCCCTACCTCTGGATCCTGGTCCTTATTCAGGTAATCTATGTCTTACATTATCAAGTTAGCACCCATTATATGGTGGGCTTTACCCGCTGGCTTGGTCCAACCCTATCCCAAGCCGCCCAATGCCTCTACCTATGCCTGGCTTCCTGAAAGAAATGAAGCCCCTGTTAAGAAGAGAATCCTCATCAAACAGGATAAACAGAGGCAGATTGTAGAACAGGAGAGCTCACACAACAGTTCAGAGAATCCCAACATCCATTAAATAAAACTCTGGGATACATCCCTTTAAAGTTTTCAGCATATAAGTTTAAACCAAGCACCTGGGCTCCACCCTTTGCCAAGGGTTGGCTTCCCTTCAAGGGGATATATGATGGCAGCTAATTTTTACCCAAAGCTCCCATAATATCTTAAAGCTATTCACCAGTTGCCAAAAATCTTTTGCAGAATCCAGACCATCTGAATTCAAGCTTTGAGGAGCAAACATTTGCATTTGGGTCTCTCCAGCTATCCCAGAATCCCGCTACCAGGTGCCATGCTCTATGCCAAACCTTGGTGATTCTCCCAGGTCACTATTTGCCACCCCTAGCTCTTGGAACCTATCTACTGATCCCAGAATTGGATACTTGCTGATTGTTCCCTGCTATAGTCCCCATCC
Source organism: Entomophthora muscae (assembly GCA_014839935.2). NCBI lineage: Eukaryota > Fungi > Entomophthoromycota > Entomophthoromycetes > Entomophthorales > Entomophthoraceae > Entomophthora > Entomophthora muscae. The sequence goes on from QTSX02007285.1 coordinate 40,968, forward strand.
TATCCATGGCATCTTTACCCCTAAGAGCACATTCCTGCCATGCTGTCTGCCTAGAAATTCTTACACAGAAGTTGTCTTTTGATATAATTTTAATAATGTCAAAATGTCAGGGATAGGCTCCTAAAAATTGAGAGTCTGGGTATAATGTGAGTACCCTTGTTTCAGGTAGCAATCTTTGTCCCTAATGCAGGCTATTCTAGTGCTTAGTTATGAACCTCTGGGTATAGGTTGTAAATCCCCCCTGCTTGTTTCTCCTGGGTGTGCAATCTGGATATGCTGCTGAAGGTTGAAGCTTTGGGTTTAGAACCATGGTTGGTTTAGGGGCTGATAAGCCCATCTTTACACTAAATCCTTGATCCATAGATCTGATCTGAAACTAATTATTTCTTCCCTGGATGCAATTTGCTCTCACCCTTGATCCCAATCCCAAAATTTACCTGTTGCACAATAACCCCAGCCCCAGGATCCATCACCCAACAGATCATTCTCCAACCCTGATATAGTTATTGTAAAGCTGCTTTAATGAAAGGTAAGCAGGCTTTCTACCAACAAATTATGTCCTCTCCTAATTTCCACTCCCCCTATTTTTCAGTAACTTTTCTCTTAAGAATGTCTAGTGTGCTGGTAGGGCTCCCAAATTCTATCCTCTAGAAAGATCCCAGCCTACACTTTTGTGCCCAAAGCCTGTTGCTGGCAGCTACCCTGCTCTAATCTGGTGGATGCTAACCATACACAGCATTGCTGGTCCCCCTAGGTCTCCTGCCCCTCTTCAATAGGCTTCAGATTCATGGTGTGTAGTTGAATGAAGTATAAACTGCAGAGCTTACTGTTATGCCTGCAACCATAAAACAATATAGGAATATGCCCCAAACGTTGCACCATGCTCCTTGTAATCTATTGTTGTTAAGCTCACATACTGCTAGTCCCAGCACCCAGCTGCAAGCTCCAAGGGCAGGCTAAAACCCTCTTTGGATGAGCAGGGGCGCTCAGCACCAGTACACCCTGGGGTAACCTTTAACCCAGGGCAGCTTGGGGCAGAGGGTTAGCTCCACATAGCTCATTAATTTGCAGCTATTTCCAAGGATACTATATCCATGCCAGACTACTTCAGGAGGGTTTCTGGCTCTGGAGCAATCTGGGTTATCATTCTGGCTGTTTGGTGGCCCCTATATACCTTGAGCTTGTTGTTTAAAGCTAAATGGTGTCCCCCTTTGGAGGTGAGCTCTCTAATCTCTTCCTGGGTTCATTTCTGTTGCTGGACCAAGGTCTTCCATGCCATCCCTAGTTGAGCTAAGGATATCAGGTTAAGATAGATCTTGGTGGCATAGCCCAAGGTTCTTTCTGCTACTTCTTTAGGGAGGGAAAGCATATATATGCTTAAAGGTCTAGTATATTAATAAATAAACCTTGTTATACAGCTGAAAGCAGCAGCTTAGGGACTTGATACTTCTGCAGAGACAATCCCTTGTCAATAAAGCACTGGCATGGCAACATAAAAAAGCTATGGTTGCTGGAGTTGAATTAGGAGATGTGCACAGAGAGAACCCCCCTCTTCAGAAGTTACACATATATATTCTATGAAACTTAATGATCAGATTTATATCCAGAGAGCAGGAGAGCTGAGAAACCAATCATGTGTAGATCTGATAAAAAAATTAGGGGTAGGGGGCTTAAAGGGAAGCAGAAACTAAAAGTTTAGGTACCACAGGGGCATAGGTTGTGCTCCTGGTAAGGCTTTGTGTTGGTTATAATAAAGACTTTTTAAAGAGTCTTGGCAGTTTCTGAATATGAATTATTGGCTACCAGGGGTATCTATACAATTGAATACATTGGCTTAAAAGCGGTGGTGCTAAGCAAAACCAACTTATCTTTAAGCAAAATGAACTCAAACTTGAACAAAATCCAGGTATCAGTGTAAAATATACATTTTTAACAAGGATTTAGGGTATTAAAGGCAAAAGTACTATTTAAGATAGAAAAATATAAATAGGAAGCTAGAGCATTTATTATAATCTAATAACCATATACAGATAAAAAGCATGCTGTAAACCCAGAGTTTTAACCTAATTTAGCTTGTTTCAGAAGTTTATTCTACAGTAAAAAGAAAGAAACACAACAAAAAATAATGCAGTTGATGCAAGCTGTGGTTGGGGGTGTCTGTGTGGGTCTTAAAACCAAGTGATAACAACACAAGTGCCCACACAGGAAGGTGATAAAGATAAAGTGGATAACATTGAAGTTTCACAGACACAACAACAAATACAGGGAATATATGTTAAGAGAAAAATTATTATATAACCAAGGGTGTTCAAGCTATCAGGAAAGGCTACCAAAGTTATCACATATAAGACAGTAAACAACAAGGAAGTTTAGCTCACATCTTTGGCATACCCTCTCATTTATCACCAGGAGTCAGTTCCATCAAGACTGGTATAAAAATTCCAGCCAGTGTTCAATACTATCTAAAAGACTTATGGAAGTGATGCTGATGACAACAATAAAGAGTCTCCTTACTATAGAGCAGTAAAAGGGTAGCGGGTGCTGAAGAATGTCACAGCCTTCTAAAACAAAGTGCCTATGTCCTGCACATCAGCTGATAAAAGAGCACATATTCTGCTATTTCTAAAAAGACCACATGTAAGATTGTACCCAATCTATATATCCTTATTCTTATCAAGTTAATACAGAATATTGGGGACCTCAAGAAGGCCACAGGTACAGTAGTTTTCAAAGCTATGGCAACAACCAAAAATACTTCAGATTTAAATAAAATGATTTCAGATTTGACCAAAATCCAAGTCACACAAGATTCAGGTATCAAATAATTTAACTATTTTTGGTAAACAGACAAAACATCAAACAATAAACAGAATTTCAATAAAACATTATACAGAATTATATCAAACATCAAACAACATAGTTTGAACTACAAACAAAGTGACTTGGTACAACAATTGAAATAGTTTGATGTTGTTCCAGAATATATTATAATATGATCAGGATTCATATGAGCCACCAACAGAAAAACTACAATGAAACAAAAATAGAGCAATCTAGAAGCAATATTTCATAAACACAAAATGACATGAAGTCACACAAGATGTGTAGTATGTGCATCCTAAAATAGAAAAAGTACTTTTTAGCGGCCAATCAACAAATGTTAAATTTGGGAACAGAGGCATTTTATTAATTCTCAATGCTTTTCATTTGTGTATAATGGTTAAAGAAAATCAAAATCTGGGCTTGTGATTACAATAAAAATCAGACCATAAAATTTTAAACTTCTACTTTTAGTGATTTTTGATTGCTCTTATTTTAAGATGGTTTAAAACTACAACAATATTTTTGATGACCTCAGTAAACAAGGCACAAGCCAAGTCAGCTTTAGTGGAGGTGCAGCTCAGTATGCAGAGGCCCCTCTCTACACCTTGATCTTTGATGTGAGTAACAAGGAAACTTACCTGTACCTGACTCCCAATCCATATAGGTTTGACTTGGTTGATGATCACCAAGCGTCTATCTCTGCTCCTACCTCCTTTCCCAACTCTGCACAAAGCACCAACCAACAAGCCAATCAGAATAAAAACCCTGGCTTGGAACAACTGCTAACCAATAATCAACTTGCTCCCCTCTCAGCCAATCAGGCCTCTGTGTCTGAAGCCCATTACCCCAAACACAGAATAATCACCACCCAGATTCTCCATTATATTGTGGCACTAAACCAGTGTGGCCAGAATTAGGAAAAAATTGCCATCCAATTGAAATTTACCTAAGCTACTATCATGCAGGAATTTAATAGCCTAATAAACAAGGGTGTTGTGAATGCCGCCATTCACTATGTTTTGATTTTGCCTTCAATGGGTTATTTTGAGGACAAATATCTATCTTTTTCTTTTGCCCTCAAAATGAGCCTATGTCCAAACTGGGAAATACAATTGTTTGGTTTCCTGACTCTGCACAACTCACTTGACCCACTCATGCTTGTGGCTGGTGATCCTACCGTCCTGGTATTTTTGTGGTATTGCAAACCACTATATATTAAATTTCTTATTCACCAATAAAAATTAAGTTCTATTCACATTTTTGTCTTTGTGTCTTCAAGTACTTTGGCGCCTCTCTCTAGCCACAACTAGTAGAGATTATCCATCCAGGGCCACAAGGTAATCACATAGCCTTTCCTGCCATCTAACCAAGACTTAGTATGAATCCAATCCTAAGGTTAGGATTCCCTGTTGTGTGTCTGTGCCGCGCCTCAGAACAGAACAAAGGGGAATTTAATTGGGAAGGCCTAGAAGCAGAAGAAGGCACCTGAGTCCCAGATCAATGAAGCATATCCTATTATTCTTGATCTCCTGAAGCAGGACCCTAAGCTTCCCCTGCCTCAAGTCCAGAAACAACTTGCACATCATGTCATATGTGTTTCTGAGTGTATGGTGCACATCTGGATGCATGTGAAAGTGGCCTCAGTCTTGATTTTGAGCTATTTCAGCAGAGACCAATGATATGGCAGCAAGGATTCCCCATTTGATCTTGCTATTGTATCTAACATCACCCAATCCCTGATCAGTTTTCTGATGATGTCATGTTCATATTATTTTACAAGTTATCAATTGCTTTTGACAATTTTGGTGAGCAAAGGAAAGCCACCAAGAAAAAAGGAAGGAAGAAGGTCAAAAGGGGGATGTTCATTGGTGTGTTTCTGGTTGTTTCAGCAAAGGATTTGTCTATTATTAGAAAAACCTGATTACATCAATGGCTATAAGTACAACCATATACTTGGTGAATTGCTTGACTCCTGGGATAGCTTGAATTCCACTCACCGGGTTTTCTTGAGCCATCAGACAAAGGATAGCTCTACTGCCCTCAAGGCAATCCCAGGATGCGGGCATCAGGCCTCAGTCTACTCCGCCGGCCACGCTGATATCCATCTGGCTGATGTTGTGTTCTTCAACACTGAAGACACACTCTGGGAGCGCCACCCACAGGCATTTAATGATCTTTATCTTGGTGTCCTTGACCACAGTTCTCTCTTTGGTTGTCAGATGATTGCTGACTTGTTAGTACAACTTGTCTTCCATATGAACAAGGACAGCCAATCATATAAGAAAAAGCACCTTTCACTCCTGGCCACAGCTGCCTATCAACCAATCAAAGCAATGACCAATGAGGAATACAATGAGCGGCATATGGCGGCCATCACAATAAATCCTCCTGCCTCTACCCCCTCCACCCCCACCCCCACATGCCAGCCCCATCCACCTAATCCCAAACCCCCCAGGCCAGCACTGCCTCTACACCTTCTTTTCTGTGTTATTCTGCCTCATAGTCATCACTTTTCCTGTCCCAAATAAACTCCTTGCCATCAATTTTTTATTTATATTATTTTTTATCCAAAATTAAATTATTTAATTTTCCCTTTGTTTTTTATATATTTCATTGTCTCTTATATGTCTAGTTTATTTCTATAAAATATCATATGTTTACTATGCCATGTATCTAGATCTAGAAAACAGTTATTTTTAACTCTTTAAACAGCCCCTTGTGATAGAATTAGCAACAATTTGACATTAAGTTAAGTTTAAATTAGATAATTATATGTTTATTGTGCTTAGAGAAGTTAAAACTGATCCAAATTCAAAACCTTAATGATAAACTTTAAGCCAATTAGGAGCCATACAAGAAAATAATTATTGTGACATAAGGACAAGTTCCTTAGGTCAAAGTTCCTAAGGTCAAAAGTGCAGAAATTAAAAATGGGATCCCAAAAAAGTGCAAAAATTGAAACACTATGTAGGATGCAAAAATCAAAAATATCAAAGATCAAAGTGAAAAAATTAATTTCCAGAAGTTAACTTTGAAACCAAAATAATAAAGCTCTTAATATAATGTTGTACCTGTGCTGTTTTAAAAAAGTTACAAGGGTGAAAATAATTGGAAACTAGATAATATTCTTTATTGAGATATATATATTTATATAGTTGTTGTGAATTGGGATAATAGGAACATGATTGTGACAATCACTTGTTTGGATGGTTAGGGGGCAGTTTGATCCTTGTAATGAGTCAAGCGCTGAATTGAGCCATCCACTGTACAGGGATTGTTATTTGGTCATGTTGCTGGATTTGGGAATTTGAGTCAACTTCTGCATTTGGCTTTGGGTTACTGGATTGGGGGTCACAACCCTGCTTAGTTGGAACCTTGCCAGGGGGTTGACCCCGTTCTTTTAACAATAAGAAAATAAATTTTAAAATCTTTTAGACTAAAGAGATCCCAAGGAGTTCATTTCTGCAATAAAAATTATATAATAGATAATAAAAATATTCTTAAACTTGCTGTTTTTTTAAAAAGAAAGTTTATTTTGGTTTTAAAAGCAAAATTAGACTAAAATTTATATTTAACTTATTCAATTGAATATAAAATATGAGACTACACAAAAAACTGCTTTATAAACTATAGTTATAATAAAAATTTTAATTTCATTTTCAGCTTATGTAAAGCTATCATAATACTTCAGTATAAGCAAAATAAAGGATTTATTTTACAAGTTACAAGCATATGATTTTAGGTATTTTAGTTTATTAGTGATCTTATTTTGTTGAAACAGCATACTTGACCTGCCAGCAAGGTTCTGATTAAGCAGGTTTGCGACCTGCAACCTGACCTACCAGTGACCTGTAGCCAAACTAGGAAGTCAACTCAAATTTCCAAATCCAACAACATGAACAGATGATACTTTACAGTGGATACCTCAATTTGGCGCTTGACTCATTACCAGGATCAAGCCATCCCCTTCACCATCCAACCAAGTGATCAAAACAATAATGTTCCTGTTATCCATGATTCACAATGACTATATAATAACTATCTCCCAATAAATAATATTATCTAGTTTCCAAATATTTTTCCCCTTGTAACTCTGCTAAACCAGCAGTTACAACAATTTCAATTATAAAAATTATAGGAGCTTACCATTAAAATAGTATAAAGTACATTACTTGCTTATTAAAGCTATACTATACAATGTTATACTTAATAAAAGATCCTATAAATTCAGAACCTAAACATAAAAATGCGGGATTGTCAAATCCTTGGTCCAAATTTTGAATCACTTTTGCAGGCAACTCAGTTGAGTGAAAAATAAAATATTTAATACAATCAACCATTTAATTTGACTTTTTTGATTTGTTTAAATTGGCAAATTTTAAATCTTTTGAGCAGATAACTCAACTAACTAAAGAAAAAACACAGAAAACAAATGTGGGATACATGAACTATAAATGTGAGATTATAATGTACAATTTGATATTTTCTTTAAGTCTAACAAATATTAAACAACATGAAATTATTAACAAATGTGAAATCACAGGATTTTCAAATCCAAGAACCAAATTTCAAATAAAAAATGCGGTGAATTTGAAATAAATATAATTGATGGGTGTCTTAAGAAGGATGTAATAGGATCTAAAGTGGATTTGTGCTAATTCTTTTATGAATCACAGGCATTCTTAAAAATCACCCAATTTCATTTTAGCACAGCTAAAATTTAGATCCTACTATTTACCAACTTAACATACTTACCAATAAAATTATCTAAAGTTTACACTCCTCTCTTTGAGTTTATTTTTTTAATAAAAATTTATTATGTCTTCTTTCAATAACAACCAAATGAACAAGCTGTCCCTGGCCTTGACAAAATCATGCAGGGCTACACTGGGTCTTCTAACAGTGAAGCCTCTGTCTATGGCCACTCCCAATCCGCTGGCCCCTCCCCAAGCACTACCCAGGAGAGTGTTCTTTTTCCTGTGTCCTCTAGCATGGCCCTGTTTGCACACCAATCATAGGCAGCTGCTAATCCAAATTACATATCATCACTAGCATCTAGAACCAGCCAATTCAGCCAAGGGATCACCCAGGGAAGCCAGAATCCCAAAACAGCCAATCAGATGATACCATTTGGTTCCCAAGACAGACACATCCCACCCCCAGCCAATCATCCTGAAAGACGCAGAAGAAAGCTAATAACCCCAGAAATTGTTCTGGAAATGGTCAAAAATCAAGGGATGCTTATGTCCCTTGGGGAAATAGCGGCTGTAATGAGTTTTGCAAAGTCCACTGTGGCTGCAACCCTGCAAGCCCATGCCAACTGTGCCCCCCTCTCAAGAAGACCCCAACTGGTTCCTGTACTTAAACTGAAAGTGAAAAAGCCCACCCTCTCATGATGGCTATCATGTAACATGATCCCTTGATGCCCCTGGTCCAGGTGTGTCTCCAACTGGGACTCCACAGCATTTTCACAAATAAGATATCATCACTTTTTGGATGCCCAGAGTTGTGGTTGTTGCAAGAATATTAACCAATCACATTCTCAATGGGCCTAGTTTGATGAAAAGTGACCTATATGATTTGGCCATCATCAATTTCATTAAAAGAAGGTCAATGATGACATGCAATGACAGAATCTTCATGAAATATGCCAAGATTTCCGCAGTAATTCAAGACTTTGGGAAAATACACATACAATCTGATATTTACAAGTGCGGCTCAATTCTGTACAGATTTGTTGGAGTTTTTCTGAAAGTTTCCCTGGTGGGCATCAATTATTACTCTGTTTCATCAAACAATGCAGATGGGTATGCCTACCAGACAGAACTCAAGGACATGCTGGGGGAGTGGGCTACCCAACAAGCCGTATACACAGTTGTACTGAGTGCAGAGATGGAGCAGCAGGAATGGGCAACCAAGGAAATTAGGGCTGTAGGCATACCTGTTGGTCCTACCCCATCAACCACACTGATATGCATCTTGCAGATTTATGTCTTTACAATTTTGGTTCAGCTCTCAGGAACTTAAAGCCTGCCACCTACAATGAACTGTGCTCCCAAATTGAGAAGGGGTACAAGCTTTTCCTTCTGTATTTGTCCAGGAATTATCAGATCTTGTCATATTTTATGCAAGTGATAGTGATAGGTGCAGAAAGGACTCCTGCCTCCCCCCCATGCTCATTTATTTGGTTTTTCAAGCCCACATATGTGGCAGAAGAAGAATTTGAGCAATTGAATCAATCAGCTCTTTCCGCCTCTTCCCAGTCAACAAACCAAGCCTCCCTGTCTCCCCCATCAAGACCAAGCCACCTGCCTTCCAACCCTGACTCCCATACCACCACCCAGTCTCTCCTCATTACCTCTGATGCCATCACTTTTATAAGCACATATGATGACAATGTACATTCCGCCCATTCCCTCCCCTACTTGTCCTTTTATGAGTAAAATAAAACCTTTCTTTGTGACAACTTATTAAAATTGATATCATTTCTTTTAATTTATAATTTAATAACATATTCTTTTTACATTATTGACATTCTCAAAAATAATAAAATTTTGTACATTTTAAGAATAACATATAATTATTTGAATGAATATTTTCAAGATCAATAATAAATTAAGGGCCACAAATGTATAAATTACATTAGAATATTACAGGTATGCATTAAATTATTATATTTTGATATTATGTGCATAACACAATGCATTTTGTTTAATAAAATTCATTGTAAACAAGGCTCTTTTCATTGTAATTTATATAAATGGACTATGTTTATATTAGAGAGCCATTAACACTTAGTACAAATATTGATACATAGTGCATTTTACAGCCTGTATATTTACCTATTGGTAATAATTCTGTAAACTTTTTAGTCAGATTTTGAAAGTTAATAATAATGTAATGGGTTAATAAATTACTGTTTATCACCATTAATTGGCTGATTTTCTTTGCTGTGGCAATTATGCATTTTCTGATATTTATGCACTAGTATCCAATTGATTGGCTTCACATCCATTTGAACAGGCAATAGGAAAAATGGTTGTCACCCCAAGACCAGATGTGGTCAGGGTAGCAACCATGTTTACTATTGCCTGTGCAAATGGATGTGAAGCCAACCAATTGGATACTAGTGTGAGAAATCTGTAAATACACAATTGCCAAAGCAAAGAAAATCAGCCAATTATTGTAAATTCAGAACCTGAATGTAAAAATGCGGGATTGTCAAATCCTTGGTCCAAATTTTGAATCACTTTAGCGGGATGGCCTTTTTTAATTCAATTTTTTTTGTACTTTTATTTGAATTTTTAAAAATGCAGGAACTCATAGACACTTTACAAATTTGAAGTTGACCTGCATATTTCCAATGGACAAAATGAATTAACTGGAATCAGATTTGAAGCGTTCAAATCCATCAACCATTTTCATTAAGTTTACTATGTTTTTTGGAATTGCAGGATTATTAAATCCATGAACCAAATTTCAAATCACTTTTGAATGCCACTAGTAAACTCAGATATTAATTGCTGGAACTGGAATCCAAATTTAATGTACAGTAAGCACACTAGGAAACACCAACCCAAATCAAGAAGCTCCACCACAACTAAAATCAAATGAAAAGTTCAATCTCAATAACCATGTTTAGACAAAAGAAGTTATTAAACTTTAAAATTATCCAAACCAAGAAAGGATACAATATCATACACTTCAAATCACAGATATAGAAATTCTGTTACTATTCAGGGCTAAATCAAGAGAAAATAACTACTCACAACTAAACCAAAAATCTAAATAAATACATATATAAACTAAAATATTTTTTATTTTATTTTTATGGACAGACAATTCCATTCCTAACCAGCTCCTGAATCAGCCTGTGGGGCAGCCTGTCCACAAGGGCGTCCCAGAGGGTCCAAGAAAAGACCCAGAACCCAAATTGAGGGGAGTAATGCTGACACACAGGCCTCCCAAGGTATCAGCCCCAGTCAACCACCTCCTGCGTCATAAGCCAGGAACAGTAGTCTGAATCCCAGACAGAAGCCACTCTCAAGGACTGACACCAAAGTATCCTATACCTTTGTCACCAGAAACACTGAGGTTACTTACACATTCACTGTGTACCCAGTTTTCACCCGGCCCCTCACTCTTGATCAAAGAGTTGCCACTTCCTGCCCCCGCATTTTTGATACCTTCTATGAGGCATTGGCTACAATTGAGCAGCCATCTGCACCTGTGTCTTATGCCACCATTGACAGCGCCAGCGCAACCAAGCGTGATCCCACCTTCTACACAAAGGTCCCCATCCCCTGTGTTGAGCCTTCCAGCCAGGATGCTGCAGTACCTGCCAAGGGCCGGCATCAGTTGATGGATAATGAGCGTGAAGCTCTCCTCAATTGCTTGAACGGGGGAATGGCTGTTTGGGATATTGCGTCCCAATTTGCTGTCACAGCCAGTTATATTGACAATATCATCAAAAAGAATGGCAACACCGGACAAATTGCCAAATACACCAAGGCTAAGTGGCAGCCCAAACTCCTTCAGCCCGTTCATATTGATGCAATCAAGCAGTGGGTTACCAAGGATTGCCACCTGGACACACTTGCTGTCCAATCAATCCTTGCTACAGAGTTTGGGCTTTCTGTCTAAAAAACCCTTGTCTGCAAAGCAATGGTCAAATAAGGATTCTCTTGGAAGGTCCTTGTAGTTTCTCTGCACAATAGGAACAGCAAAAAACAATTGAGGATTGCAGCATTTATGCTGAGACCTATCTGGCTCTAAAGCAGACAGGAAATGTCAAATTCTTTTACATCAACAAATTGTTGTTTTCCTCCTCAATCAGGTCTAGGCATGGGTGGGCCAAGAAGGGGTCCAAGGACTGCATAGCCCATTGTGCAGCTGTTTGTTCCCAGACCTATTCAATGGTAGCCCTTCTTGGTCCCTGTGGTTTAGACCAGTATCAAATAATCAAGGATTACCACAATATTGGGACTTTTCTTGATTTTCTCTGAGCTGTAAAGGATTACCTCTGGATTAATTACAGCAGCACAATCAATACTGTTGTGTTGGATAATTTCAGGCTCCACAATATGGATCCAGTTGTGTCCAAGTTTCCCCCCATTGACAAAAACAGCCATACCTCCAGCCACTGGCTTGCTGATTGTCCAATGAGACTTCTCTTCCTCCCACCATATTCTCCATTCCTGAATCCAATTGAGGAAGTCTTTAGGTGAATCATAAATAAGGTGAAGAAAGGCCTCCCTCAGGACACCAAGGATCTCTTCAATTTTCTTGAGATTAGCCAATTTGTGATGCCACCCAATGTGTTGCAGCTTTCTATGAGCACTCGGAATCCTTCCTCCTCAAAGCCCTTGCCTCTGAGCCAAACAGATAAATGGGCGCTCCAGGTTTTATTTGTTTTTATTTTTATTTATTTTGTTTTTATTAGGACTCAAAAATTATTATTTATATATAATGTCGTGACGTTTGATTGTATTATAGACATATAAGAATACATAGAAAAGGTAAGTAAAATTGATTATGCTAGGTAAGAGGACATATTTTTATTATAATGTACTGAATATTATCTTGAGTGTTGCGCTAACAAATAAATAGATAAAAAAGATAGAAATAATTTATTTTATTTAAACAATTGTGAATATTTGTTGGTACTTTGGCTTTTTAAAGCCACAAATTGGACCTTGCAAGTCATCATCTGATCCTTATTATCTCAGTGCCGCTATAGTCACACAACACAGAAACCAATGATTTTCATGTATCTCTTACTATTTAGTATGTATGATGCAGGTTAAGCATATCAAATATATTTATCAAATCATATTATGAGGAAAGGTAATTTGAGTTTTAAACAAACAGTTGTTTAGAATATAAGTGGAGCAGGCTGCTTGTTGTGGATAAATTCAGTTCTCAATGATTAAATATGTAATAAATGAACCCGTACTCAACAAGCTAGTAAATAAAAACATTTTAAATTATTTTCTTATTACATGTGTTTGCAACTATAACTAATGTCTTATAATATATTTAGATAATTTAATATCATAATTTAATTGTTAAAATTTAAAATAAAATTAAAATATTAAAATTAAAATATTAAAATTAAAATATTAAAATTAAAATATTAAAATTAAAATATTAAAATTAAAATATTAAAATATTAAAAGTTTAGTATTTTAAAGTTTAATATTCTAGTAAAAAAGTAAAAAATAAAAAAACATAAAAGCTAAGTTGCAAGGGAAGATGATTTATTAGGGGGATGCAATTATTCCAGGTTATTATACCCCAAAATTATATTTTCTGCTAATGCGTCCAATTAGGACCACATACTTTTCTGTACGTGGTGGACAACTCTGGCGCCAATTGCTAGAGGGGTGGCACTCAGCACCCACGGTGGTGGCTGAGCGTCTTATAAAAGGCAGTTGTGAAAGCAAATTTATGAGGAGTTGGTTCTTGGGAAGTATTGTGTATCTGTACAACAAAGCTAATGTAAAACAGTTGTATAGAATATGCTCTATGGTTTGGTAGCCCTGCAGTGTCTTCATTTTATCCAGTGCCAGCCAGCAGACGTCCATTTGAAGGGGGACATCCTCCAGCTTCTTCATGTTGGCCTTCATAATGCCGTGTAGTATTACCCCAAGGTAAACAGCATGATGCAGTTGCTGTGAGATATAGATTTCCGCAAATAAGCAGAATTTCTTGTAGATAATAACTAATTGATTTGTATAGGATGTATTTGAAAAATTGATTAAAGGAGGGTCAGGCATTTTGGAGGTATCCACCACCCATGCCTCTGCAAAAGATATGAATAAAGGTTTCATCTTATTAACTAAAAATGCATTGCCTGTTTGATTTGATATTGATTTTATTAAGTTACTGAATATTGCGGCTTTGATGTTTTATTGTGGAACTTGAAATTGACTTTTTTTCAGGTTTATTTTATATGCATTCATAGTTGAAAATTGAAATTGTTCAAGGCATTCAAAGATATATTTGTTGAAATTCATGTTAATATTTATTTGGATATCCATCATTCCTTTGAAGTTGATACTTGCGCCTACTTCATAGACTTCTCTGACCCAAGTTAAACTTACTTCTGGCGCTTTGAATTCCCTATTCATTGCTTCTTTTGTTGCATATTGATTGATGTTATTTTGTATTATTTTATTGATTTTATTTTTATTTATTTGCTTTACAGGGGCTACCAGTGATTGGTAATCCCCATAAAACCAACTCACTGTGAAAGCCGCCACTTCCACAACCTTGTCCCTGTTCCTAGTTATAACTAAAGTAAATACAAATAAAACATAAAAAGACTTACTGATTGTTTTCCCTGAGGCCTCCTCAGCCACAAGCACTCCTTTAGCAAAATTTGTGAGCGTTGGATGCTCTTCATTTGATTTCCTGGGCATGATCTTCCTTATTTTCTGTGTTACTTGTGTTTCCTCTTGATTTTCATTAGTTGAATTTTCTTTGTTGCTTGAGGTGTTTCTTCTTCTTGGCTTTGTTTTGTTTTCATCTGTTTACATTTGATTATTTCCTCTTCATTAGTGTTTATTTCCTTTGAAAATTCAGTTCCTTAAATCAGTTTGATTTTCTTATTGTTTTCTTTGTTCCCTTGCCAGAACTCCAACAAATTGTAGGCTGTGTCATTGAACTTCAGACTTGATAAGATTATTCCATGTAGATTGAGCAATGCTTCTTTGTTCTTTTTGTCTATAATATATCCTAGTTTATTCAGAGCATCTTCTTTTGACTGGATTAGTGGCTGGCCATTGTTACCCAGCTTTCCTGTTACTATTTCCCTGATAATTTTTTCTATTTCAACAACCTTTTGCAGTTGTGCTTCTAATTCATTTATCAAGTTATAGATATTTGATATTTTGTTTGAATTACATCAAAAAACTGGTTTTTATAGTACTACCTTCAACACATGAATATTTTTCAACACCAATAATAAATTAAAAACCATAAATGTAAATATTGCATTAGAATATTGCAATTATAAATCAACTCTTGATATTTTGATATTATGTGCATAACACAATGCATTTTGTTTAATAAAATTCATTGTGTTATGCACATAATATCAAAATATCAAGAGTTGATGTCTAATTGCAATATTCTAATGCAATATTTACATTTATGGTTCTTAATTTATTATTGATAACAAAAAATATTTATGCAAATAATTTTATGTTAGTCATAAATTATACAACATTTTATTGATTATGAGAATGTCAATAATGTAAAAAGAATATGTCAATAATTATACATCAAAAGAAATAATATCAACTTTAATAAGTTGTCACAAAGAAAGTTTTTATTTTATTGATCAAGGGACAAGTGGGGGAGGGAATGTGTGGAATAAACATTGCCTTCATCTGCACCTGTGAGAGGGACAGCATCAGATATAGTGGAAGGGAATGGCTGGTGATCTGGGAGTCAGGGTTGGAAGGCAGGTGGCTTGGTCTTGATGGGGGAGTCAGGGAGGTAGGGTTTGCTAACTGGGAAGAGGCGGAAAGAGCTGATTGATTCAATTGCTCAAATTCTTCTTATGTCACATATGTGGGCTTGACAAACCAAATGAATGAGCATGGGGGAGGCAGGAGTCCTTTCTGGACTTATCAGAACTTGTCAAATTCTATGCAAGTGATAGTGATAAGTCCTGGACAAATACAGAAGGAAAATCTTGTACCCCTTCTCAATTTGGGAGCACAGTTCATTGTAGGTGGCAGGCTTTAAGCGCCTGAGAGCTGAACCAAAATTGTAAAAACATACATCTGCAATATGCATGTCAGTGTGGTTGATGGGGTAAGACAAACAGTTATGCCCCACAGTCCTAATTTCCTTGGTTGCTCATTCCTGCTGCTCCATCTCTGCACTCAGTACAACTGTGTATACGGCTTGTTGGGTGGCTCACTCCTCCAGTATGTCCTTGAGCTCTGTCTGGTAGGCATACCCATCTGTGGTGTTTGATATTGCCACTTAATGATTAAAACCCAATGGGGAAACTGCCAACAAAACCCCAACAAATTGATACAGGATTGGGCCGCGCTTGTAGACGTCAGATTGGATGTGTTTTTTCCCAAAGTCTTGAATTGCTGCAGAAATCTTAGCATACTACAGGAAGATTACGTCATTGTGCGTCCTCATTGCCCTCCCTTTGATAAAATTAATAATGGTTGCATTGTACAGGTTGGTATCCACCAAACTGGGCCACTGAGAACCTGATTGGACTTGATTCTGGCGGCAACCACAATTCTGTGCATCCAAAAATTCACTGTTCTCTTATTGGTGAAAATGCCATGGAGTCCCAGTTTGAGACAGACCAGGGGCATCTGCGGGTCAGGCTCCATGATAGCCATCATGAGAGGGTGGGCTTTTTCACCTTCAGTTGAAGTACAGGTATCAGTCAGGGTCTTCTTGGGAGGGGGCCACAGTTGACATGGGCTCACAGGGTTGCAGCCACAGTGGACTTTGCAAAACCCATTGCGGCCGCAATTTCCCCAAGGGACTAAGCATCCCTTGCTTTTCAACCATTTGAGAAGAATTTCTCAGGTGATGAATTTTCTTCTGAGTCTTACAGGCTGATTGGCTGGAGGTGAGATGTGTCTGTCTTGGGAACTTGATGTTGCCATCTGATTGGCTGTTTCTGGATTCTGGCTTCCCTGGGTGACCACTTGGCTCAATTTGCTGGTTCCAGTTGCCATTGTTGATATGTGATTTGGGTTGGCAGCTGCCTGTGCGTTATGGGCAAGCAGAGCCATGCTTGAGGACGCAGGAGAAAGAAAACTCTCATGGGTAGTGCTTGGGGAGGGGCCAGCGGATAGGGAGTGGCCATAGACAGAGGCTTTGCTGTTGGAAGACCAAGTGCAGCCCTGCATGATTTTGTCAAGGCCAGGGACAGCTTGTTCATTTGGTTGTTATTGAAAGAAGACATAATAAATTTTTATTAAAAAATCAAACTTGAAAAGAGAAGTGTATATTTTAATCAATTTTATTGTTAAGTATGTTAAGCCAGTGAATATTACAATCTAAATTTTAGCTGTCCTAAAATGGAATAAGGTGATTTTTGAGAATGCCTATGATTCCTAAAGAATTAGCACAAATCCACTCTAGATCCTTTGACTTCCTGTTTGAGATGCATATAAATTATATTTATTTAAAATTCACCTCATTTTTTGATTTGAAATTTGGTTCTTGGATTTTACAATCCCGCAATTTTGGATTTGTTACTTTTACATGTTGTCTATGATTTGTTAGACATACAAAAAATATTGAATTGTACATTAGAATCCTGCATTTCTGATTCATGTATCCTGAATTTTTTGTTGTGTTTTGTCTTTTGTTAGTTGAGTTATCTGCTCAAGAGATTTGAAATTTGCCAATTTAAATAAACCAAAAAGAGTCAAATTAAATGGTTGATTTTATTAAATATTTTAATTTTCACTCAGCTGAGTTGCCTGCAAAAGTGATTCAAAATTTGGACCAAGTATTTGACAATTCCAAGTTTTTATGTTCAGGTTCTGAATTTACAGTAATGGTAATAAACAGTAATTTATTAACCCATTAAATATTATTACCTCACAAAATCTGACTCAAAAGTTTACAGAGTTATTACCAATAGTTAAATATGCAGGTTGTAAAATGCACTATTATCAATATCTGTACTAAGTGTTAATGGCTCTCTAATATAAACACAGTTCATTTACATAAATTACAATGAAAAAGCCATATTTACAATGAATTTTATTATAAAAAATGCATTGAGTTATGCACATAATATCTAAATATCAGGATTTAACATATACCTGTAATATTTTAATGTAATTTATACATTTTTGGTGCTTAATTTATTATTGTTAATGAAAAATATTCATGAGTTGAAGGTAGTACTATAAAAACCAATTTTTTATGTAATTCAAATAAAACATCAAATATCTACAACTTGATAAATGAATTAGAAGCACACCTGCAAAAGGTTGTTGAAATAGAAAAAATATCAGGGAAATAGTAACAGGAAAGCTTGGTAACAAGGGCCAGCCACTGATCCAGCCAAAAGATGATACACTGGTTAAACTGGGAAATATTATAGATGAAAAGAACAAAGAAGTGTTATTAATCTACAGGGAACAATCTTATCAAGTCTGAAGTTCAATGACATGGCCTACAATTTGTGGGAGTTCTGGCAGGGGGCCAAAGAAAACAATAATATCAAACTAATTGAAGGAACAGAAATTCAAAAGGAAATTAACACAAATGAAGAGGAAGCTGATCAAATGGAAACAGAAGAAAATGAAACACAAGCAAGAAGCAGAAGCGCTTCAAGAAATACAGAAGCTTTATCAAATGAAAACCAAGAAGAAGCACAAGTAGCAAGAAATATAAGAAAAATTAAGCCTAGAAAAATTAATGAAGAGCAGCCAACACTCATGAAGTTTGCTGAAGGGGCGCTGGTGGCTGCAGGGGAAACAATTAGTAAGTTTTTTTATGTTTTACTTATATTTACTTTAGTTATAACCAGAAATGGGGAAGAGGTTGCCAAGGTGGCAGCTTTTGCACCCAGTTGGGTTTATGAGGGTTACCAATTATTGGTACCCCCTGTAAAACAAATAAATCAAAATGAAATAAATAAAATAATTCAAATGAACATGAATCAATATGAAAATAGGGAAGCAAAAAGAAAGGAATATTCACCACCTGTGGGGTGCTTGCCATGGATTAGGGAAGCATATTAAATAGGCGCAAATATCATTTTCAAAGAGATGAATGAAATTTGAGGGAATATCAAGATGAATTTCAATGAGTATATTCATGAAAGTATACAACAATTTCCCTTTTGAAATATCAATGAATATAAAAAAAACCCAATAAAAACCAACTTTCAAATAGGAAATGAATATATTAAAACAGAAATTTTTAATGAATTTTTCAAAGCATTATCAAATAAAATTGGGGATTCAATCCTCATGAATAAGTTTAAGCCTTTATTAATTTTGTTTGCCGAGGCATGGGGGACAGATACAAGCCAGGCACTCCTCCTGAACCATCTTCAAGTTCAGCAACACTTTCTACATCAACAGATTAGCTCAAATATATAAAAAGTTATGCATGTTTTCAGAAAATTTTACCTCTCAAAGGTGTACATCACAACATACCTAGGAATAATATTACACTGCATATTAAAAACAAATGTTAAAAAGTTAGAGGACATACCAATACAACTTGACATATACCAATTAGCACTAGAACAACATAAGACACCGCAGAGGTACAGGACAGTTGAGCACTTCCTGTACAACTTCTTTGCACTGGCATTGTTGTATGGGTTTTACTTACCTCCTGAAAAGAATCTGTTAATTGTTTTGCTTACACAATTGCCTTTTATTAAGTGCTCAGCAACCACTGGGGTGCTGAGCGCCACCCCTCTTACAATTGCATCCAGAGTTTCCCACCACATACAAAAGAGTATGTGGTCCCAATTGGACACAATAGCAGAAATTTTAATTTTGGGGTATAATACCCGGAATAATTGCATTCCCCTTTACAATTTTCATCCCCCTAATAAATCATCTTCCCCTTGCACTTTAATTTTAATTTTAATTTTAATTTTAATTTTTAAATTATAATAGTAATATATAATTAGGTTAATAATAAAAATAAAGTGTAATAAAGCAAATACATGTAATAATAAAATATGATTTATAAATTTGTTTATTTGGTTGCTTGCCAAGTACAGGTTCATATATTACGTAGTTAAACATAAAAAGATCTATTTATTTGCATTGAGCTGCCTGCTCCACTTATGTTTTAAACAAGTGGTTGTTTAGAACTTGAATTACTTTCCCCTTTAATATGATTTGATAAATAAATTTGCTATGCTTAACCCACATAATAAGTACTAATTAGTAAGAGATACACAAAAATCATTGGTTGTTCTATGTCAGGTGGCTTTGGTGGCACTAAATCAATATGGATCAGTTGATGACTCACAAGGTCAGATTTGTGGCTTTAAAAAATAACAGCCATTATGCCAAAAAGGGTCTACATTTATTTAAATAAAATTAGTATATTTTTATATTATTTAATCTATTTATTTGTTAGCACAACAATCACTATAATATTCAGTGCATTAGAATAAAAATATGTTTTCTCTTACCTAGTATAATTAATTTTATTTAACTAATGCTCAAATTCTTATATGTCTATAATAAAATTCAACGTCAAATCATTTATCTATAAATAATAAAAGCAAGTCCTAATAAAAACAAAATAAATAAAAATAAAACAAATAAAACCAGAGCAATCATTTATCTGATTGGCTTGGAGTTGAGGGCTTTGAGGAGGAATGATTTGGAGTGCTTGTAAAAAGCTGTTACCACATCAGGTGGCATTGCAAATTGACTGAACTCAAGGATGTTGAAGAGGTCTTAAGTGTCCTATGGGAGCCCCTTCTTAGCCTTATTCTTGATCCAACCAAACACCTCCTCAATCGGATTCGGAAATGTAAAATATGGTGAGAGGAAGAGGAGTCTCATTGGGCAGTCAGCCAGGTGGTGGCTGGCCAAATGGCTATTTTTATTAATGGGCAGGAACTCAGAAATAACCAGAGCCACTTTTTGGAGCCCAACATTATCAAGCACAACAACGTTGATTGTACTTCAATAATTGATCCAGAGGTACTCCTTGACAGATTAGAAAAAATTGAGAAATGACCTGTTATTGTGTGAACCCTTGATCATCTGGTATTGATCCAAACTGCAAGGACCAAAAAGCGCTACCATTATATAGGTCTGGGAACAGACAGCTGCACAATGTGCTACACCATCCTTGGACCCCTTCTTGACCCACCCATGCCTTGATCTGAGTGGGGAGGAAAACAACAAATCATCTATGTAGAAGAACTCAACATTCCTAGTCTCCTTTAGAGCCAGATAGGTCTTGGCATAAATGTGTCAATCCTCAATGGTATTTCACTATTCCTATTATATGGAGAAATCCCCAGTACTTTCCGAGAGAAGCCCAAATCAACCATTGTTTTGTAGACAAGGGTTTTAGAAACAGAAAGCCCAATCTCTGTGTCCAGCATTGATTGGACAGAAAGTGTGTCCAGGTGGCAATTCTTGGCTACCCACTGTCTTATTGCCTCAAAATGCACAGGCTGCAAGAGTTTTGGCTGTCACTTAGCCTTGACAGATTTGACAATTTGCTGGTGTTCTGTATTTGTTGTTGAGATTGACAATATATCTGGCTGTGACACCAAATTGGGATACAATATCCTGAGCTGCCATCCCCCCATTCAAGCAGTTGAGGAGAGTTTCACACTCACTATCTGTCAACCAATGTCGGCTCTTGGCAGGTACTGCAGCATCCTGACTAGCAGGCTCAACACAGGGGCTGAGGACCTTTGTGTAGAGGGTGGAATCTCTTGCTTGTGGTGGAGTTGTCAATGGTGGAATACATCACAGGTGCAGATGGCTCCTCAGTTGTGGCCAATGGCTGATAGAACGTGTCAAAAATGCAGGGGCATGCAATGGCTACTCTTGGATTCAGAGTGCAGGGCCAGATGACAACTGGGTATACAGTGAATGTGTAAGTAACCTCAGTGTTCCTGGTGACCTTGGTATAGGATACTTTTGTGGCAGGCCTTGAGAGCAGCTTCTGCCTGGTATTCAGGCTGATTGACTGGCGCTGACGCCTTGGGAGGCCTGTGTGTTGGCATTACTCCCCTAAAGTTGGGTTCTGGGTCTATTCTTGGACCCTCTGGGACGCCCTTGTGAACAGGCTGTCCCACAGGCTGATGCAGGAGCTGGTTAGAAATGGGATTGTCTGTCCATAAAAATAAAATAAAAACTAATTTAGTTTATATATGTATTTATTTAGATTTTTGGTTTAGTTGTGAGTAGTTATTTTCTCTTGATTTAGCCTTGAATAGTAACAGAATTTCTATATCCGTGATTTGAAGTGTATGATATTGCATCTTTTCTGATTTTGGATAATTTTAAAGTTTAATCACTTTTTATGTCTAAACATGGTTATTGAGATTGAATTTTTAGTTTGATTTTAGTTGTGGTGGAGCTTCTTGATTTGGGTTGGTGTTTCCTAGTGTGCTTACTGTACATTAAATTTGGATTCCAGTTCCAGAAATTAATATCTGAGTTTACTAGTGGCATTCAAAAGTGATTTGAAATTTGGTTCATGGATTTAATAATCCTGTAATTCCAAAAAACATAGTAAACTTAATGAAAATGGTTGATGGATTTGAACACTTCAAATCTGATTCCAGTTAATTCATTTTGTCCATTGGAAATATGCAGTTTGACCTGAAATTTTCAAAGTGTCTATGAGTTCCCACATTTTTAAAAATTCAAATAGTAATACAAAAATTCAATTTAATTAAAAAAGGCCATCCCGCCAATGTGATTTGAAATTTGAACCAAGGATTTGATACTCCTTCATTTTTATGTTTAGGTTCTGAATTTACAGTATACACTAAGTGGTGTATATGGGGTTATCAAAGACTGATAGCCCCTGTCATTCAAAGAAGCCCAACAGAAATAAATCAAATAATTCAAATGAATATGAATTAATATGCAAATAAGAAAGCATTCAATAGGGAATATCAAGCACCTGTGAGGTTCTCAACTTGGGTCAAGAAAGCCTATGAAATGGGTGAAAATATCAATTTTCAAGAAATTAAGGAAATTCAAATAAATTTTGGAATCAATTTTGAGAATATTTTTTAAATTCATAGAAAGATTTTCCTTTTTGAGTATGAATCCATATAAAAAGAATTTAAAGAAAGTTCAATTTCAAATTGAAAATGAATATATAAATCAATATCAAATAAAGTTGGGGATGTAAACCTTGTGAGCAGAATAAAACCTTTATTGATATCTTATACAAAAGCATGTGCGGCTGATTCTAGCTAGGCCCCAGACAAAAATATATTTAAATTCTCAAATACTACATACATTCCCAGATTGGTAGCAATTTAAAGGAAATTTTGCCTGTTCTCCAAGCTGTGCACATTGAAAAGGATTTTCAGGGCCCAGAATGGGCCAGACAAAAACCTATGTTGCATAGATTTAATGCCTACAATTGAGCAATCACACAACCAAACAATTGTGTCATCAAACACGCTGATTGACCAAAAGGAAAATTTATGCCAGAGATGAATCAAACCCTGGTCAAGGCCAAACCTGGGGGCAATTGTAAATTTTTCCAAATCCAAGAAAAAATAACTTTAATTGGCCCACACCCTCTGAAACCAAGGAATGGGGACTTGGGTTGCCAAATGGCCCAAAATTCCCCTGTCAGCTCCCCCAGGGCAAAAATAGTGAAAGGATTCATCTAACTGACAAATCACAAGCCATCAATGGAACCCAAATCAAGAATAACTCATTGACAGCCAATAAGGAGTTGCCAGTAAGTCCAATTGCAGTTTCCCAGCAAGATTTAGCTGGGAACACTGACAACCCTTCCCCTGTTGACATCTTCACTTAATAAACTTTTGTTGGTTAATGTACACTGAGCATTTATACTTTGCAGGGGTTTATTACATTATCACAAATTTTATACTGCTGGTGTTTTCAAACAGAGAGTACCTCCAGCACCAACACCAGCGCTGGGAAGCAGAGAAAATTCTTGCTGCCTCCAACCAATTGCCACCAGCCTTACTCCATCTCCTAGAGTGCTGGACCAAGAAATATTTCCTGTTCCTGCGCCACACCTCTCCTTTCCTGGTGTTCCTCTGCTCCAACAACTTGCCCAGCCAAGCCTGACCATGAGGCCGCCACAGGAGAACTTCCTCTTGTTCCTTCTGCTTCATCATATGACTACAGTAAGCTTGGGTTTGCCTATTTGACCATGCTGGGGCTCACTGAGCAAGTGATTCCACACATGGGAGTGTGGCGTCCTTGGGCCACAGCTTGCAATTATGTGATGTGGATGGCCCCTGTCATCTACTGGGCCTTCCAGGATTGACCCTTTCCCTCAACTGAAGGTTCCCCTGGGAGCAACCCAGGCCATGAAAAGGATGCATATTGCAATTTATCCAGGAATATTAATATATTGTATAATGAAGGAAAATATTACCAAACCAGAAGACGTCCCTCTCCAGTTTGATATGTGTTAGCTGGCATTAGAGAAACAAGAAACACTGCGGGGATACAGAACCATGGAGCATGTGCTTTACAATTGCTTTGTATTACCATCACTTTATGGGTATTGCTTACCTCCCAAGGACAACTTTCTTGTTAATTTCCTCTCTCCCTTGTCTTTCATTAAGCGCTCTGTCACCACTGGGGTTATGAGTGCCACCCCGCTTGCAATTGGCACAAGAATAATCCACCACATACAGAAGAGTATGTGGTTGCAGTTGCAAGCAATAACTGAAAATAAAATTCTGGGTATAATTCTCCTGAATAAATCCCCCTTTACTTGCATATTAGCATTCCCCAATAAAATTTCTTCCTTAGCAAGTATACCTTTTTTGAATTAGTATAGTAATATATAATTATTTTGGTGATAATAAAGCATTTGTTATATAAAATCAAATACTTTAAATATTAAATTATATTTTTTTTAAAAGTTATTTATTTAATCAATTATGCAAAATTCTGGTTCATATAATAAATTCTTTAAATGAGCATGAGATAAATTTAACTGACACATAATGTCTATTAAATTATGTTTTAAACAATGGATCATTTAGAGCTTGAATTTTTTCCCTTTTGGATATGATTTGATAAATAGATTTGCTATTCTCAATTTGCGTCATAGGTACTAATCATTAATAATTTGGTGAACATCATTGTTTTTCATGTCAGGTGGCTTTGGTGGCACTAAATCAATATGGATCAGTTGATGACTCACAAGGTTATATTTGTGGCTTTAAAAAATAACAACCATTGTGCCAAAAAGGGTCCACATTTATTTAAAAGAAATTAATATATTTTTGTATTATTTAATCTATTTATTTGTTACTGCAACAGTCAATATAATATTTAGTGCATTAGAATAAAAATATGTTTCCTCTTACCTAGTATAATTAATTTTACTTACCTTTTCTATGTATTCTTATATGTCTATAATAAAATTAACTGTTGTATCATTATATATAAATAATAGTTTTTTGAGCTCTAATAAAAAATAAAATAAAGTAAAATAAAACAAATAAAACCCAGAGCGCCCATTTATCTGATTGGCTTGAGGCCAGGGCTTTGGGGAGGAAGGATTCTGAGTGCTTTCAAAAAGCCACCACCACATCAGGTGGCATTGCAAATTGACTGACCTCAAGGATATTGAAGAGATCTTTGGTGTCCTGTGGAAGCCCCGCTTTGACCTTATTCTTGATTCACCCAAAGACCTCCTCAATTGGGTTAAGGAATGGAGAATATGGGGGGAGGAAGAGGAGTCTCATTGGGTAGTAAGCCAGGCAGTGGCTGGCCAAATGGCTATTTTTATCAATGGGTGGGAACTCAGACACAACCAGATCCACTTTGTGGAGCCTGACATTATCCAAAACAACAATGTTGATTGTACTGTGATAATTAATCTGTATATACTCCTTGACAGCCCAGAGAAAATTTTGAAAAGTCCTGCTTTTCTGGGAACCCTTGATCATTTTACATTGATCTAACCTGCAGGGCCCAAGAGGCACTACCATTGAATAGGTCTGGGAACAGACAGCTGCATGACGTGCTACACTATCCTTGGACCCCTTCTTGGCCCACCCATTCCTAGACCTGAGTGAGGAGGAAACAATAATTTGTCAATATATAAAAACTGGGCATTTATAGTCTTCTCTAGGTCTAGATAAGTCTTGGCATAAATGTGTTAATCCTTGATGGTCTTCTCACTGTTTCTGTTGTACAGCTAGTCCCCAATACTTTCCATGAGAAGCCAAGATTGACTGTTATTTTATAGACAAGGGTTTTGGAAACAGAAGCCTGAACTTGGTGGTAAGCATTGATTGGACAGCAAGTGAGTCTAGGTGGCAATCCTTGGCTACCCACTGTTTTATTGCATTAATATGCACAGACTACAAAAGTTTTGGCTGCCTTTTTGCCTTGGCACATTTTGCAATTTGACCAGTATCAATGTATTTGGTGTTAAGGTAGTCAAAATATTGGGCTGTAACACCGAATTGGGATGCAACATCCTAGACTGCCATTCCTCTGTTTAGGAAGTTGAGGAGAGTTTCACACTTGCTATCTTTCAACCGACACTTGTCCTTGGTGGGTACTGCTGCATCTAAGCTATCAGGCTCAATACATTGGACATGGATCTTTGTATAAAAGGTGGGATTATTCTTGCCTGTGATGGCGCTGTCAATTGTTGAATATAAAAAAGGCACAGATTGCTCCCTGGTTGCAGCCAATGGCTCATAAGAGGTGTCAAAAACTTGGGGGCATGCAGTGGTAACCCTGGGATCCAGAGTGTGGGGCCATGTTACAACAGGGTAAACAGTTGAGGTGTATGTACCCTTGTTGTTCATGATGACCTTGGTATGGGAGACTCTTATGACAGGCCTTGAGAGTGGCTTCTTTCTGAGATCAAAGCTGCTGTTTCTTGGCTTGTGACGCAGGAGGTGGTTGACTGGGGCTGACACCTTGGGAGACCTGTGTATTGGCATTGCTCCCCTCAAGTTGTGTTCTAGGTCTGTTTCTGGGCCATCTGAGATGCCCTGGTAGACAGGCTGCCCTGTGGGCTGGTGCAGGAGCTGGTTGGGAATGGGATAGTCTGTCTATAATTTTTATTTTATTTTAGATCAAATAGGTGTTTTATTTAGATTTTAGGTTTAGTTGTGAGTGGTTATTTTCTCTTGATTTAGCCTTGAATAGTAACAGAATTTTTATATCTGTGATTTGAAGTGTATGATATTGTATCCTTTCTGTGTTTGGATAACTTTAAATTTTAATCACTTTTTATGTCTAAACATGGTTATTGAGATTGAATTTCTGGTAGGACACAGCATTTCAAAAGAGGCACTTTGATTTACGCCATCTCAAATTTAATTTGAGATGTCATTTTTTGTGTTAGTGATTTTGAATCACAAAAAATTAAAATAAACAATAAAATAGTTAAAATTTACATATACCTTTATAATGATGCATCTCAAATTTACGCCATCTCAATTCTTTTGCTTCAAGTCAGATTAATTAAATCTTATTTTGCTAACTTTATTTATATATGAAATCACTTAGCGTGGGGTGTGTTTACGCTGTCTTGACTTTACGTCATTTTGAATCACACTTTTTATCTTTAACCAAAATAAGCTTATACCCAAACTAAAATAAAGTCTGTTGTATATGCCAGAAGATGTTCCTATAGTATTAATCCAAGACACTTATACTAAGAAAAACCTAAAATAACACCAGTATGATAGTCCTTCTAGTGATTGTCATTGCTGGGTAAAAAACCAGTTTTGTTATATATAATTTATAGCTTTATTATACATGGATATGTTGATAATGGATCTCTTAATAAAATATTTTAATAGTGATTTTAATATGGAAGGGGTCAATTATGCCATTTTGATTTACATCACTTCAAATTCCACCCAGTTTCATATCACCTAAATGATTTGATGCGCACAATGGATAGGGGAAATTACCTATGACGCAAGGCTACACTATATCATTTCCCCCACTGCAATTCTGACTCTCCACTTTTCAAAAGTACATATTCACGTCAATTATCATTATAATAAAAAATGTAAGAAAACATATGAAACTTTGCAACTATATATTTTTTGACCTCCTCAAAACAACTGGGTACTTTTAACCCCAGTTGTATAAGCTAGTTTTTTAAATATTTAAGCTTTACTCTTTGGCCTGGTTGAGGTAGCTCCAGCAGAAATTTTTTAAATTAATATAAAAAATGGTCAAAAACACTATGTTTTTGAGCTACAGCACCTTGATTACGTCACTTTGAAAACGCCATTTTGACTGCAAGTTTTCAGTCAAAACTCAAAGTTTTGCATACTTGTGTTACTCAAAAAATATTTTTTACAAAATAAAAAACATTGGAACTTTGATAGTGTATATTTTAAGACTTTTGCTACAATTCTATGTAAAAAAAAATCACTAATTTTATATCAAAAACATTATCATTTTTCTCTTTAAAAACAACCCCAAAATTGCTCATATTTTGGTACTAATTCACTTTTAGATGCCTCCCAAGCCTCCCACTAAAGCTGCACCCAAGGCATCCAAGGCCTCAAAGTCCAAGGTCACTCCTCCCAAGGCCAAGAAGGCCAAAACTACCCCTAAAAAGCAGCCTGCTAAGGCTAAAGCTCCTCCCAAGACACCCACGCCCTCACCAGAGCCTGAGGAAACAAGCCCAACCCCTCCCTGCTCTCCTTTTGTTGAATCCCCTTCAGATCCTCAGGAAAAGTTATTCAACTTTAATTGCCATACTGATCCCACCTCAGAGCCTAAAGAGGAAGAGGAGCAGGAGCCTGGTGCTCCTGAAGATGAGAAAATTGAGCTCTGGGATCTTAACACTGTTCACAATATACGCAATTGAAATGGCACCTTTGCTGTGCCCACAACATACCCAGCCAGCTACCCCATAATGACTAAGAAAGGGGGTGCCGGCTTTGTCTACAAGGGCTACAGCTTCAGCTGTAATGATGAGAAGAAAGCAATCCACCAACATCACTACAAATGTGATAATGTTGGCTGCCCGACTTGACTCACCACTTATGGGTTCACTAGGTTCAAGACCCTGACTACAGGGCATGAATGTGCCCAGCCTTTCAATCCCCTTTATCAACTGATTCACTGGTTTTTTTTCCAGGTGATCCCAACCACCAAAAATCAAACCGCCACTGAGATTGTCAATAATGCCCTCCTCAATTTAAATGATACCCAACTTGCAACTGTTGGTGGCGCCTCCAAATTACAGAGATATCTCACTGATCAGAGATATGCTCTGAGCACTGAAGGCGTCAGTGCTTCATCAATTGATAAATTGATCCTTACCAAGGAACAAAAACTATCTTGCCATGAGGAGAGATTCCTTCTTCACAAAGATGGTAAACATGCCTCTGAGTGCATTATTTTCTTTGCCACCTTGCAGGATCTGTGCAACCTGTTGAAATGCAAAACATGGCTTGCAGATGGCACCTTTTCTACCTGCCCAAAGCTATTTAGCCAGCTTTGGAATTCCATGGGCAGGTGAGAAATCTAGTTCTTCCCCTGGTCTTCAATTCCTCCCAAATAAGAAGCAGGAAACTTATGTCTGTGCTCTTACAATTCTAAAGGCCAAGTTGGATGAAATCCTCCCAACCATTGAAGAGGAGCCAAAGAAAATCAGAGGGCACAAGAAGAAGGCCCAGTCCCAGGAAGAGGAAGCCACCCCAACCAAAAAGCAGCCAGAAAGCCTTCCCTATCACAAATATCTGGTAGTGGATTTCAAACAGGCTCAGTCAAATGCTTTCATTAGAGTCTTCAAGAACTCTCCTCAGGGATGCTACTTCCACTTCAGGCAGGCACTCTGCCACCACCTCTAAAAATTCTCCAATCTTCATGAGCTGGTCAACTCTGAAGGCACTAAAGAAAACAAGGACATTTTCAATTGCTTTACTACCCTTGTCCTTGTGAGAAAGGAGGATACAAATGCCTTTTACAACACCCTCCTCTGCCATCCCTATTTCCTTGCCAACCAGGCAGCCTTTGCTCTGTTCATAGAGTGTTTTGAAACTCAATGGGTTGGAGTATTTCAAGGAGCACGCCAAATCAGAAAAGGCAGTGACTCAATCCAGTGGAACTGCTTTAATCAGATAAAAGATGGCCTGATCAAGACCACCTCTTCCCTTGAAGGGTGACATAGCCAATTTGCAACAAGAGTCCAGGTTCATAAGCCCAAATTCAACAAGATAATGGTGCATCTCAAAACCCAGCAGGCCATCTCTGCCTGGCTCTTTGAGACTGGCATGAAGTCCAGAGGCAACCCCCCAATCAGACTAAGGCAATAAAGAAATATACTGAAATCAGCAAGGTGGTCCTTGCCTACTATCCCAAGGATAGCAAGCTTGAGCATCTTCAGGCCATATCTGTTGCTCTTTCAACTAATGTTTGAGCCTATTTGCAATAAACACTCCTTTATTTTCTCTATTATTTCCTTTAATCTTATCGTTATTTGACTTTAATTTAGTAATTGGTACAATTCTATGCTTATTTTAAAGTATAGTTTATAGCTATAACAGATGAAAATATATGTTTTTGGGTATATTTTAGCTTTTGGGCTTTATGCAACCATGTTGCTACTAATTGACCCCGTTTTTTATTGCAGATTTGGAATTATGAGGCTTTCTTAATCCTAGAAATGGTTTTTGAATTTTATTTTTTGAGAATTCTTTTGGGTTTTTTTTGAGTTCCAAAAATTTAAAAATTTAAAACTTTTTTTTTCATAGTCATGATGCCATAAATTGAAATGGCTTTTTACTAAAAATTAAGATAGCAAAAATTGAGATGGCATAATTTGAGATAGCGTCTTTTCAAGTGTTTTTTTCAAAATGGCGTGTCCTACCAAATTTCTTATTTCATTTTAGTCATAGTGGAGCTTCTTAATATGAGTCAGTGTTTTCTAGTGTCTTAATGTGTATTCAAAGTTGATTCCAGTTCCTGCAATTAATATTTGAGTTTACTGGTAGCTTTTGTTTGTGATTTGAAATTTTTTTGTTAGATTTGAATTTTTTGCAATTTCAAGAAATATAGTAAACTTAGTAAAAAAAGTTAGTGGGTTTAAAAAAGCCATGATTGTATATTACAAGTAGATAGATGAATCGATCTTGCAAAGAGTCTACAATATCATACATTTATTATATTGAAATAAAATGCCAAAAAAGTAATTCAATTAAGTCAAAGGCTAAATTATATTTACAGTAGTTTTCAAACCTGTTGAGATAAATGTATATTATTCAGTTTAGAACGCATGAACTCAGTCTAAAAACAAAATCAAAAATTAAGGAATTTATACTAAATTATAGTAGATTTAGATCCACTTTGATTTTGCTTTTAGACTGAGTTCATGCATTCTAAACTGACTAATATATGTTTATCTCAACAGGTTTGAAAACTACTGTACAGTTTGAAATCTGTTTGCTAGATTTGAAATCCTGCAAATTGCTAACAAGTTATAAAACTATCATGGTTTGATTTTAATTGGTAACACAATTATATAAACTTATGTCATTTGTCCTTAAATTACTGTTATCAAATATTTTGATGAGACATACAAAAATATTGCTTTTTTTGTTTTTGATATCAACTCTTGTTATTAATTAGTGTATCACCATAAAAACACTGACTCAGAATATTATTTTCAGAGTTTTATCAGATAATGTTAAATTTCATGGTACATTAAGAAACTACTATAAGAACAAATATCTTTTTTGAAAGCCTATATATGAGTCTTGAACACTAATATATAATATACATCCTATATGATAAACTAGGACCCAGAAAGAAAATGTGCCTTGGTTGTTACAAAAAATATACCATATAACGTTTTTGTGTTCTCTCTCTCTTAACATTGAGTTACTTAAACTTAAAATCAAAACTATCAAATGCAATTTCAGACAATTTAATTACCAAAAACTTAAGGTTTAAGGATGTATTATACAACTATTAATTTAAAGTTGTATAGAAACTGTG
This sequence comes from Entomophthora muscae, assembly GCA_014839935.2. Taxonomy (NCBI): domain Eukaryota; kingdom Fungi; phylum Entomophthoromycota; class Entomophthoromycetes; order Entomophthorales; family Entomophthoraceae; genus Entomophthora; species Entomophthora muscae. The sequence continues at coordinate 72,473 of QTSX02007285.1, forward strand.
GTTTTGAATTTCAGCATTGTAATAATAATTTTAAAAAGTTACTAACATTAAAAAATAAATGTTCACTTCAGGGGTCAAACATGTGACTTTGACGTTATTAGCACCACAATATAACTATTTTTTTGGAAATCAAGTCTTTATTCAAAATGTCCCACTTTTTTTGAGTGGAACACAGGTTTATTAAGGTTCAGAGACAGTGTTTAAAAGGAAACACAGCTGTGGGGGGAGGGAAGTGAGGGATATCAGAGGAAGTGGTAGCTGTCTGCAGGCCCTCTGTGTGCCTGTCTTTTCATTGAATGACTCCCTCAACTATGAGTAGGGATGAGTCAACAATGGTATCCATAAGTTTCCTGTTTCCAGGAATTGTATGGCCAAATTTTCTGTGTGGATCATAGTATTGTCCATTAGGGAGCAGAATTTCTCCTTCATTAGTGACACCAGGTTAGGTTCATTGTCAAAGATTACATCTATACGGGTAGTGTGGATGATCCACAGTGCAAGATGATAAGCAACTGCTCAAACTACTGGGGGTTCCTGCTTGAGACTCCTCATGAAGAAGATGTCAAACTTTGGTTGAAAATGGACAGAGAGGTTCAGCATGTGGGCAACTTCTGTCCAGAACCGCAACATAACTATGCAACCAAAGAATTTGTGCTCCAGATTGGTATCTTTGAATGAGCAAAGCCCACACTGGCAAATTGGGTGATCCACCGGGAATGTTGACTCACTCCAGAAGGCCTTGTTGAACAGTCTCCAAGTCAGAGTCTGTACACTTGTTGTCACCATTGGTATCCGCGTCAGAGTAGTCATTTCTTTGGGGTTATTGTGACCAGTCTGCCGGCTTCTACTCACTTGCAAACCATCTTGGGGTATTCTGGCTTGGGCTTTGGGTCTTGGACAACCTTCTTCCCACACTTGGACACCACTGTCTTCCAGAGGGTGACAATGCTCTTCATATCCAGATTGTAATTGATCTGTCTGTTTCTGTCTGCCAGATGCAAGCCCTTGAGGTCTCAATTCTGTGGATCAGCAGGATCAAGATTCTTAGAGATTTCCCATTCATTGACTTGCATTATTGCCAAGCAGCGGCGCCAATACTCTGGAGTGTCTTTGGGGGGGTGAATCTCTCTCTCTTCAAGAACCATTTTCTTGATCCAAATGTCAAAGGGTTGGGTATCTGGATAGCCTGTGCCCAGTTAACTGCTCTGCCTGCTGCTGATGAGTCAGTATGGGCTGCTAATAGTTCCCTTAGTCCTTTCTCCCACATCCTTATGCAATGCTGGACATGATCTATCAGACCCAGTCCTCCTGCTGACCTGGGGAGAGAGACCACTGACTTTTTATGGGGGATGTATTGGGAGTACCCCACAAGAAGTTGCGGGTCATGGATGACACCTTCTTCTCAAAGGCTTTAGAGAAGGGTACAATGTGTGCTATATACCACATCTTGGAGAACACAAAGATGTTGAGGACGGTAACCTGTCCAATTACATTGAACCAGAAATGACGCCACCCATTGATCTTGTTGGCAATAGCTCTAAGAAGAATCTGTTCATTGGTCTGCAGATCAATATCTATAGAGTTGAACCACACTCCCAAGTGTCTAAAGGCTTCACAGGCTGGGATAGGCATGAGGCCATGCGGTGGCGCAAAGTTTGGCACACCTATTTTAACCAGTGTTGTCTTCTCAATGTTAACCTTTGCGTTGGATACCCTCTGGTAGAGCTCCAGAAGGGTTGTCAACTTTTGTGAGTCCTCCTTTGTGGTCAGGCAAACAATAGTGTCATCTGCAATGGCAGCCATACAGAGTGCCTTCTGACTAGGATGAGTGAAGCCTCTCAGCCTAGAATTTCCAGCTTCAAAGAACAAGTTTGCTGCAAAATTTAACAGGATAGGAGACAGAGGATCCCCTTGTCTCAATCCCTGACAAGTTTCTATGTTCTCAGTCAGGTCACCATTGACAATAACACGCTCCTGAAGGTTCAGGTACAGTGTCTTTACCCAACAGATCCATTTCTCTGGCAGGTTTACAGCCTGCATACTTTCATAGAAATATGACCACAATACACAATCATACGCCTTCTCCATGTCCCTAAATAGCAGGTAGCCCTTATTTGATTTAAACCTATTCTGGAGGGTATTTTGAACCATGTGAATATTATCCCAGATGGAGCAACCCCAAACAAAGCCAAACTGCATTGGGTGTAGGATCACATCTGCAATCTTCATTATTCTGTTAGACAGAATCCAGGTCAGCAGTTTGTAATCCGCGTTGGACAACAAAATTGGTCTCCAGTTCTTAACATTGCTCCTATGACCCTTGTTTTTGAAGAGGAGAAAATTGATACCTCATTCCCCTCAGGAAATTGGGTGGCTGAGGAAAGGACATAGTTGAAGAGTCTAGTCAGATGGGATGCTATCATATTTCTAATAGGCTTATACACATCTGCTGGAATACAGTCTGGACCTGGTGTTTTGCCATTTAGGGGACTCTTTAATGGCTGCAAGAGTCTCCTCCAGTGTGATGTCTGCTGTCAGAGGTCCACACATTGCTGGGGGACATTGTGTGAGCTCTGGATCAGACTCTGTCATTAGTGAAGAGAGGGCATCCTCATCCACATCTGCATGAGCATGCAGACTGGAGTAGAACTCCTGTATCTTCTGCTTAATCACAGATTTGTCTTTGGTTTTCAGACCACACCCTGTATCAATCTCAGTGAAAGGAGATCCCCTCTGACGTTGAGCAAGGCTACATAGTTCATTCTTTGTAGATGTTCCAAAACTACATTGGAATTTATATGTTGTGTTGGTTCAACAACGCTTCTCAACAGACATCTGCAGCTTTTTGATCTGGCAATGGAGAGTGTTGAACTTCAGAATGTCCTTCTTGGCCACTTCCTTATATTCTTTCTCCAAAGCATGCAGTGTTGTGAGCTCATTGTTCCGCTGTCTCCTCTGAAAGGAGATGGTGGATGATCAAATCTCCCTTTTGATGCCCAACCATGTGTCACTGGGCAACTGCACCGGGCCCATCCAGGGGGAGGACATTGCTAGGATGGCTCTCTCAATCAGCTATTTCCACTTGTGGTTACAAAACATGAATGGTCATATGATCCACTGTTGTGTAGCACATTAGGTGACACCAGAGTCCCAATCAATATACATAATATGATGGTCTGAGATATGAGCTATCTGAACCTGTGATCAAGTGAATTCCTCTGAAATATTGCCAGAATTTGGATATGGTCCAGTCTAGCACCTGACACTGGGAACCCATCCACATAACCCCATCTTGTCAGCTGGGTGAGGTCCAGGTCTTCATTGGCAATAGTCTCAACTACTCCTTGTGCTTCCAGAAACTCCTCCATCAGGTGCGCAAATAAATGATGTTGCTGTCAACATTGGTAAGTGTCTCTTTGGTTATTGGTGTACGTGTTTAAATCCCCAACATAAAGAGTTTGGTCAGGGAGGTCAAAGGACGACAGGATCTGCCACCCTTCTCTACTTCCTTGGGTCCCACCAGGTTCCAAGTATACATCAACAACTGTGAGTGTCTTATTGTTACTAACATCCCTGACTTTTGCCACTAGTATTCTGCCCTCTAGGTGCATAGCCACAAAGCTGATGGATATGTTGTCTCTCAGGGCCACAATTGCTATGTGATCTGTCCAGAGTCTGTTCCGTTTACTCTCTCTTGACCACACATGTGCTGCTGGGTCTGGTGAGAAGTCTGGTTTGGTTGCAAGTCTTTGAGCCTGGATCTCTGTCATGATCACCAGGTCAATATTATTATTTGTTTTTATATAGTGTAGTTTCTCCTGCCTCAATTTCAACATTGCAATCCCCCTCACATTGATAGCTGCAATCCTCAAAACTGGTTGCCTGACCCACAGGTATGAGGCGCTGCATCAGCAGGGGGGGGTTTTGTTGGTTGGGGAGGTTAGGGGATAGATCAGCCATGGTAGAGGACTCCAGGTTCCACTTGCTCTTAGCGAGGAAGGATCCTGGAGCCTATTTAGCTGAGGCCTGAGCTTCAGCCATTTCAGCAGGACTAAAGTCCTGTTCCATGTCATCTACATCCATGGGAACGGCACAAGGGGTTTTCTTGGTGAGCTTGTTGGTTGGTTTAGGGTTCACAGTGGGCTTGCTAGTTGGCTTAGAGTTCACAGTGGGCTTGGGTTCACTAGGGGGGTTGGGTCTAGCAGTCTTGCTCTTCTTGGGTTTCTGGTTCCACTTAGCTTCCTTCCTCCACTCATCATGTGGCTTCCGGGTAAGGGAGTCCTGCTGGGGGAGCTCAACCTCATATGGGGCTTTAGGATCACAGAAGGGCACTGTGACCTCATTCTCAAATCTTGACGCCATCTCAGCCCAAGCTTTAGAGAGTCTCTGATCAGTGCAGCTCTAGTGGCCAGAAGTTCATGGGGATGAGAAAAACTAGAGGGTATCCACACCACTGGGGTTGGGCAAAGAAAGGTACAATTCTTGATTCTAGTTACACCATCATCTGGCTCATAGATGATGTCTTGGTAGTAAGCATTCCTTCTGTGATGACAGTGGCTGAGTATATGGCCTAATCTGTAACAGAACCAGCATACCTGTCTCTCTCCTTCCGCTTCAACTGCAATTACTTTGGGATTCCCAGGAATACAGATGAAGCATGGAATGGAGATCTTCTTTTCCTGAACCGTGGGAGATGAGTCCAGAAGAGCATGGATTGTAGTAGGCACAAATTTAGATGGTAGTATATCTGCACATCCAGTGTGCCATGCCACTACGTCCTCATAATAGCAAAGACTGGTTTTGATAGCATCTTGCACCCACGCACTATCTTCACACTCAGTTGGTACGTTAGTGAAAGATATCCACTTGGTACTCTTGTTGATGAAAGAGGTCTGCTCCATTTGGATGTGTCCGCCTTTATAACTAATGTCCTTCTTTTCTGCTTTGTCTTTAGACTCTGCATCAGGAAACCCTACATCCAAGTAGTTCTGCTTGATAGCGTAGTGAAAACAAAGCTGAGCATTTGGGAACTCATTCTCAAAGAACGCCTTTATGGCCTGCATATACCCTTCATGGTCACTCTTGGGCAGTTCATGTAATGCCAGGTAGATTGCATTGTTTATTACTGACTTGGGTGCCATACAATCTATAGCAGGGCCATTCAGTTTTTCACAAACGTATTCTTCAAAGGGCATGTCACTCTTCCATGCTCCCTTATTGCTGCACAAGGAGCTATAAGTGAACCCTTCCTGCTGAGCCTGACTCTTACACTTGGGAGGACTAGCATGGGTCAGAGGTACATTCTGGCCAATCCAGAAGATTGCCTCTTCTGTGGTTTACCCCACTTTTACTCATTTGAGAAGTTCAATAGGGTCAAGGTTTTGGCAATGGAACTTGTATGCTTGTGCCAGTTCAACCCCCATGTCAGTCCAGGCCTTGGCCATGGGTCAGTCCATGTCTTTGTCCAGCTAGTCAGCAACCTCATCAGGAGCAAAACCTTCCAGGATAAACATAGCCACCTCTTGAAAGCTCTGGCCTCTTGCTGTGCACCAGTTCTGAAGATCAATAGAGCTCCACTTCTCATTCTTGAAGATGAGAGCTGCCTTAGCATCCACCTCATTGTCAATCCATTCAGACGCTTCATCAGCTGTCATTCCAGTTGAGAGGAACTCAAATGCCCGATCTGGGGAGGCAGAGGCTTGCATCCAATCTTTAACCTTATGTACCTTGAATCCCTCTGCTGTCCATTCACTGGCCAACTTGGGGTTAACCTGTTCCATTCTGAGTTGGTTGGTCTCAGCCAGCATGAACCCTGTTTTGGACCAGGTCACAGCTGACTCAACATTGAATTCATGTACAAACCACTCCGCAGCCTCCAGAAAGCCAAAGCCTGCGGCCTTTCATTTAAGCCAGTGGTCAAGGGGGAACTTTCCCATGTTCAGATGTGCTGTCTTACTGTGGAGAGACGCATTCACTCCAGACTGTGCCCATTCCATGGCCTTGTCAACTGAGACCTGCTGGCTTTCCCAGTACCATATCACAGTAGCTGGATAGCCCAAATCTTTACATTTGCAAGCATATTGTACGGAATATTTGTAAAGGGCCCCCACTCTAAATAAGTCTTAGGTGTCCAGCCTGCGTTAACCAGATGGGCCGCTTGGGTGCAGTCCAGGCCCTTGGTAGCCCATGCTTGTGCTTCAAGGGGGGTAAAATTGGTCTTAGCCCAGGGACCACAGTCCACTGGGTTCCACCCAAACTTAGCCCACTCCCTTGTGTTGTCCAGGGTGATATCAGCTTTTGCCCATGCCCAGGCTGTTGCATCAAGAAACACCTCAAAGTATTTCTTGGCCTCAGATGGGGAGAGTCTCAGCTCCAAGATTGCTGCGGCATATTCTCCAGGCAGGCCTGACTTAATAAGTTTGATAGTCTCAGAAGCAGGGTACCTGTTTGCTATCCAAGGTTTGGCCTGCGCAAATGGTACACATAATCTAGCAATGTAGGCAATGGAATCAAGGGGCAGTCCTGTGTTGACCCATGCCAAAGCCTCATCTCTTGGTACTTGGTGCTTGCAAAACACAGACTCTGCGTAAACATCAATACTGGCATGATACCACTTAGTGGCTGCATCCACTGTAAACTGATGAATAAGCCACAGCTTAGCTTGCTCTAGCGTCAAGCCTAAGCTGCACCATTTAATTATATCTTGGAGACGTGATCCATTGTCCTCCCAGCTCTGGGCTGAGGATCCATCAATATTATAGATTTCAAGTCATTCTTTGAAGAGTTGCTGACAACTCAGGACTTCAATTTTTTGCTTGGGTGATAGATTAGATTGTAGAGCGTCAAATTCTCTATCAGAAACCTTATCCAGCCAATCCAGGTTGTCCAATTCCTCCCCTGGGCCAAGCCCTGCTTCTGCAGCCCCTATTTGTGTGATATCAAAATCACCACACTGGGATTTTCTGCTGCCATCCTGGCCCACAATGTCACCCGCGTTCAACTGGGTCATTATTTGTTAGATTAATCTGTTTCCTATTAACTGTGCTACTTAAAACTTTAAATTTTTTTTTAATTTTCTTATCAATAAATTTAAATAATTACAACAATTTTATCAAAATAAATCTTATTTAATCCTTATAATATAAAAACCTATATTAAATTAATCATTTTCTACTTACAGCTAAATTAAACTGTATTAAAAGCTAGTAACAATCTTATTTCATATACCATTATTTCTTGAAAGCTGATTAGTACAAAATGACATCATTCTAAAAAGAGCAACATAAAAATACAATAAAAACTGATATGATGCTTTTTGTTGGAAATCAAATTGTTGCCTAAAATCTTAGCTTTTTTAAAATATTTAATTTAAAATATAATAATTTTTGAATCCCTCTTTTTAAAAAGAGGGCAGATAGCTTTTTTGCATATTTAATAAATATTAAATAATTTTGGATTTTTTAAAAAAAATCTAGTAAAAAGTTAAAAAAAAACTAAAACTAAAATTAAAACTGAATTTTTATTGAAATTTCAGTGATCTCATTTAGCATAAGTAATTTATTCTTAAGTTAGATTTTATAGAAAATATATAATAAGAACTTATAAGAGAGTAAAATTTTTCTTTTCAAAATTTTAAGTATTTAATATTAATAAAATAGCTTTATACAACTATTTAATAAAATTATATTTTTATACTGTATGCTAGAGATAATATGTATAAAAAATTCAAACAAAAAAGAATGTATCAAAATCTTGCTTTATTTAATTAAATTTTATAAAGGTTAAAATTTATTTAAACTAAATGGAAAATGATCTTAGTCATTGTATCTATAAAAATAAGATATCAATTTTATTATACAAGCAAATATTTATATGTGATTAAAAATAACATTTTTGTTTTGATAGATTTAAAATATATAAATTTCATTTTTTAAGAACTGTTAAAAGTTATAATAAACTTAAGTTTATTTAAAAAAGATTTTTGAGTTGGTTACTAAAAGTAAGCTAAATAATGATTTATACTTTAAATTTAGTTTACTGATTAAAATATCATACTTTAAGAGTTAATTAGCATATTTTATTTCAAATAATAATTTTATAAGCTTACATTCAAAGCCACTTCAAGATACTAAATTGGTATTGAAATATAAAATTGCAGCACAATTCCGAAAGCTGAGATTAAGGGCTTTCTAATGATACTAGTTTGAGCAAGATTGAAGTACTATTTGCCCAAATATCAACAATTAACCAGAATATAAAAAGGGGTAAATAAACAATGATATCAGACTTCAGGGGTGATATTGATAAATTAAAGAGATCAGTTGGGGGTCAGTTGGGGATTTATGCCTGTAGTGCAAAAGCTCAGCTAACATGGTATTTAAACAGCTCAACTTTACAGAAATTTACTTTAAAATCTACACCTTTACTCCTCTCTGATAACTGCACATCTATTTCCAAGCAAGAACTGCCTGAACCAAGCCAAGGAACCCAATCACTATCATTATGGAACCTATCAAGTTTGCACCTCAGATGACACCCTTCTTCTCACTGGGGGCTTCTACTAAGAGAGAAAGAATCTATATGCTTAAACAAGCATTCCTTTTTACTGCTGGCAGTGATCTTAACAGCTTTGTTGAGCATTTCTTATTAAAAATAGAGTTTGGAAAAAGTACCTTCTTACCTGTCATACAAAATTCTAAGACAGATGATTTCCTTAACAACCTAAAGGAATTGATGTCAGAGTCCCCTGCCAAGCATCTTCCTTCCCTAAGAGCATTGATTACATCAAGCTACAGTCTGAAAGAGCTTTGGGATTGTGGATTTAAAATGACAAAAAATGAGTATTAATATTCTAAAAAAATAAAAAAATGCTAAAAAAGCATCATTAAATTCAAAAAATAAAAAAGGAAAAAATGATTCAGTAAAGAAAGAAAACATAAAAAATATTTTAAAACATATATTAAAAAATTCATTTCCAACTAGCCAATTCACTAAAAAAATCCCCTGGATTGATTTATGAAGAATTACAAAAAGAGTTGAGTGAATACTGAACTAAAATAAAATACTCATTATTGAAAACAAAAAAGAAATTTACAAAGATATGAAAATAAAAAACAATATTTCTATTTCACTTTCCACTTTTTATAAGCTTTTTCCTAATAATATAATTAAAAGCAAAAAGCAAACTGATATGTGTAACATTTGCAACTTATAAAAGTCATTAGAAATGAAGAAAAAGGATTTGAGTATAAAGAAGTTGCCATTGCCTAAATCTATTAAAGAAAATTTGGAATCTATTGACCTACATGAAAAGTTTTATAAGCATCAAAATAAAGAATATATTAGTGATATAAATAATCTTGATAATAATTCATGTGTTATAGTAATAGACTATAAAGAAAACTTTAAAATAGGTGGGGGTCCTATAGAGACAAATAATTGTTTTTATGAGAAAATACCTATTTCTTTATTAGGATTTGCAATTGCTTTTAAAGAAAATGAGAAAATTAAATATGAGTATCATGACTTTTTATCTGAAATTTTATCTCATGACTCTTTGTTTTCAGGTCAGTGTTTGATAAGTCTGCTTAAAAATAATAAATTTAAGAATATTAAAAATATTAAAATTTGGACTGATAATGGTAATCATTTCAGTTCTTATGAATTCTTATATTATCTTTTTAAAGAGGTACCTAAAATTATAAAAGGAACAATTAAGTTTAATAGATTTGTTGAGTGTCATGGCAAAAGTATTGTTGATGGTCATTTTGGTGTATTATCTAAAATATTTAAACAAAAGGAAAATGAGATGTATATAAAAAATATAAATGATCTCAAAATGGTTTTTGAGAGAGAGGAAGAAAGAAAGGGTCTATATGAGACACTTGTAAATAATTCAGATGTTCCCCAAAAAATCTTTTTTTCACATCTATGATAGAAAATCTAGGCCTAAAAAAGCTGGCTTGAAGTCAAAGCATTTTATGTTAATCTTTCATATTTAATGAAAGATGGTGAGCTGTATGTTTCACCTTTGACATTTGAGGATGTTAAGGAGTACTCCAAAATAAATTATTGTGCAAAGTTCTGCACAGATGACAGAGAAACAAAGAGAGCTGATACTACTAAAGGATTAGTAGGACATGTTTATGAAGTTGGACGCATAACAAAAACTTATATTTCACATAGGGTAAATAGTCTTTTAAATACAACAACTTTTTTTTCTAAAAATAACTAAGAAATTAATTATATGAGCCAAAGATAGGGTAATAGCAATTATAGCTTTGGGGCTGCTATTACTCTCCCATGCAACTCATATATTTAATTCTTGGCTTATTAAAATAGAAAAAAGGGTTTTAGCAAAAAATACAGCTAATAGAAATAAGATTTATTTCTATTATTTGTATAATTTACACTCTTAAACTTTGCTTCAGTAAACTAAGCATTATACTAATTTTCAAAAAACATAAGTTTATGACTTAAATGATACCAAAGAAGTTAAAAGGCTTTGAAATGCTTAAGCTGGCGCCTTGGCTTAATCTAACAAATAATGACCCAACTGGTCCTCCCAGTTGTTGGGGGACGTCCCCCATGGAAGCAGGTACAGTGCTTGGCGCTGATGCTGACCCACCTTTTGCTCTCATCTTCTTTCTGCCCCCAGTGTCTTCACGTACCATGCATATAGTCAAAGATTAAATACACTTGGTTTAACAATGATTTTTTTGAGTGCACTTTCAAATTCAAATTTAAATTTTAAAAGTGTCGCTTAGTGGAGAGAGTTTCTTTATTCAAAATGACCCACCACACTCTAACCAACTGAGTTAAGCAAGCTTTTTTAATAGTTTCTAAGAAAAGTGGATTTTATACAGCATTTTTTTTAGATTCTACACACCCACAAGAATATTTAAACAATATTTATTTCATCACAGCTGTTAAAAATAAAAATCAATATCAAGAAAATTTATAAACATTAATATTATAGCATAACTTTTATTTCTATAATATTAGTTTTACTTTATAGTGGCTTGAATGTTGTCAAATATCATAATTATGTTCCTAAAAATAAAGGTATAATAAATAATATGTGTAATAATTTAGGTGCTAATTGACATAATATTTGAAGAATACTTATGTATTTTATATTAGAGGACACTTTTTTATCTGAAAAGCTCATAAGACATTTCAGTTTGTTGTAACTGAACCAATTATAGTTCTGTATTTTAGATTGGGTAAGACAACATTCTAATAGAAAGAACAATAATAGGCATAATACAATGTTTATTTGGGAATAGTATAATTAATATATAATACCAGGAAGCCACAAGTCCACTAGAAGTTGGCACTGTGGAGGGTTCCAAATAAGGTTTGGTGTAGGAATATCTTAGGCAAGGGGTTAGCATAGCAAATTAATAGAACTCCTATTTTTGAGATATTGCTTGTAACTGTCAGGAAACCTTCCTTGGGTGGTCAGCCTTTCATTATCTGGGATTTTGCGGGCTGTGGGTTTTGAAGGCAGAGCCCATCACAAGATTGGCACTAACTTAATGAGGTAGGACATTGATTTGTCCACCCAGGACCATGAGCCAGCATCTGTAATAGTGTATATAACCCTCACAGGGGTGATATACACTATCCAAAATAGCTTTTTTATGATCAAGGGCAAGCTTGGAAGCAGACACAGGCATTGGTTTGAGAGTGATTGGCTGTTCTATGTACAACTGGTATGCAGGCAGGGAGTTGTATTTATCTTTGAATAGACTGGACTTGGTTATCTAACAAAGGCCTTGTCTATTGTATCTGCTCACAACCTTTGTTTGGGACAAGGGATATTACACCAATATTGTCTCAAATGTAGTCTTTTTATTCAGGCTTTAAAGGGTACTCTGTAAAGTGAACAGGACCAAATGGGGTGCCTGGAGGACAATAAACTGCAGGAAGAGGGGCATGCAGGCTGGAAGGATTTGAGCTGAGCTGGTAGATTACTAAGATAAAATACAGCAATATTTAGGAGAATCAATATCTCATAAAATGTATTTTAAAATGACAATGGGGATCAATCCTGCCCTGGCAGGTACTTATACTGTGCTGCCAGGCTTCATTTCCTGATCAGGTTTCCTGAGCTTGAGAGGTTTGGCATTGGGGGTCTTAGGTGACAGTGTGGCACTTGGCACTGGCAGGTTGGCACTGGTCAGTTTGGGATGAGAAGACTTTGATTCCTTCTGTTTGGAGACTTAAGAATTGGGTGCCTCTTCAGGTTCAGTGCCACTTCCTGGGCTTTGGGGGAGTTTGTAATAACTCTCATTGGGAAACTTGGGCATTTCACCAAGAAAACCACCAGTGTCAGGTATTAGCACCTTGGGGAAATTCCCGGCATTTCATACTGGCAGTTTGCTTGCAGAACTTTGTGTCGTGGTTAAGGGTTCAGGTCCTGGCAAGTTGGCAAGTTGGCAACAGCTTTGTCAATTGGTAGTAAACTGTTGGGTTCTCAGACTTTGAATCTGGCAGTCTGCAAAGGGTTTTGTTCAGGGTTTGACTCTGGTTCCGTACTTTGGAATTCAGGAGCATCCAAATTGTCATTCCTGACACTGTGCCTGCTGCTGCAGGGTCTGTTCTGGGTCCCAAAAAGCTATGCCCAAGCGCTGATGGGCATAGTTGGCACTCAAAAGGCTATTTTTAGCTGTCCAGTGCCCCCAGTTCAAGCTCCCCTTCATTTAGTAATTTAAGGTTCCCAATTGGGAACCCCTTTTTTAATGAAGAACTTCAAGCTCTTAAAGTTTTGTTAGACCAGTCCAAGTTTGGTGACCAGATTGAAGATGTTCCCATGACACCTTGTTGTGACTGTGGTATAGAGTGATTGTGGTTGTATTTTGCTTACTCAAATCAAGACTAATATATTTATCAAAGACTAAGTTGAGTATTATCTAACCTAGTGTGTATAATAATATGTAATAAATGTAATAATTGATCCTTTATATAAATGACAAGTACAAGAGTTATATAGTGAATATATATACAATTATTGCCACAAATGCCAGGATCCTCTTGTACCATAATTGAATCCTGCTGCAACCTTAGCCCAATATTAACTCCTGATTGACTGATCATAATTCATATTGGCTAATATTAAAGCTATGGAAAATCAACTGCCTTACTCTTCATCCAGAGCAAGGGTGCTAGTTGCCCTATTGCTCACCAAGATTAATGAATAAATGAAGTTTTTACAGTGAGGACTAGTTTATCCAATCAACATATGGCCCATCTACAACCAGCCTCTCAGTAACAAATGACCATCCATTTGTAGAGAATACACCCAAGGGCTAAACACTTATGCTTGATGGCACCAAAATTAGCGGTCTGCGAACCAACCAGATGCCAAAAAACTGGATGCCCAAACATGCCACCCAGATAACCAGAGAAGAGCACAGATAGGCATCTGCAGGTGAGAGCTATATAATTCTCAGAATCCCAGTGAAACTAGTTATTATCATTCTGACCTAATAGAGCTTGTTATGAACCTTAAGTTCACCAATACTTTACCTTGTCTGTTTCTTATACTCTTTCATATGCAACTTCCCAAGCATATCCAACCTCAATCAGGAGTAGAGTACTACACCACAGCAGGAGATCCAGAAGCGCTTGGCTGCTACTACCTGCCTGACGCTCCCTTTGGCCCAGTGCATTTTACTGGGTATTCTCCCAACCCAAACCAAGAACCATGTAACTTGAAAGACTTACTGTGATATACCATACCAAAAGCTTCCAAAGTTTCATACCATATAGTCCACAACAACAAGGGCATTACAGTGTATCCTCTCATATTCAACAAGAAGTACAACAATTTCTCTGCCTACCTAGTCCCAATAAAATTCCTAATGACTCACAGACCCACTTTCACACCTCCACTCACTTCTGGCTCTACTGGCCAGAGTAGTTAATTCCTTGGTGTGCTTTACCTAGCACTTACAGAATTGATTGATTCTGCCTTGCCAGTGGCTGGCACATGGGCTGTGACTGGTAAAGCCCAATCCTATCTGATAAAGATAGGTCCCATCCTCTGGTGAACAATTCCTGTATCTGCTCCTGCTCTGCCAATCCCTGAAAAATCAGCGCAGTACACTTGGTATCCTTATACTTGCCCTCTGTTTTTTTCTGACACCAGGATCAGAATTTATGGTAGATCTGGGAAGTTGTATACAAAACCTTTCTGAGCAGGTACAGAACAGCAGGAGCACAATTGGTTGTGATGGAGCTTCTTGGTGTTACCTTGGGCATATTCAAGCTGGTAAGTGTGATTTTCATAGACAGAAGACACCCTGAAGGGCCCTAAGTGGTTTGGGTTGAGCTTTGTGGAATTATGATTGAGGGTTTAAACAGGATTATCTATGGCATATTGTGCTTCCAGAAGTCTTGTTGCCCCCTTAATTTGCTCTTGTTTAATTTGCGGGCTTTGGCCTGCCACTGTGCTAGGGAGGATTGTTGAAAAAACAGGGTCAACCCCCAGTAAAGTTCCAACTAAACAGGTTTGTGACCTGCAATCAAACTTCCCAGTAACCCAAAGCCAAATGCAGAAGTCAACTCAAATGACCAAATCCAGCAACATAACCAGATATCAATCCCTCCACAATGAATAGCTTGATTTAGTGCTTAAATCATTATAAGGATCAAGCCACCTCCTACCAATCCAATCAAGTGATTGTCATAATCATGATCCTACTATCCAGACTCACAATAACTATATAGCATCAATATCTCAATAAACATAACCATCTAGTTTTCAATTATTTTTCCCCATGTAACTCTTCTAAAACAGCACAGTTACAGCAATGTGTTATTGTGAGGGGTGGTTTGCTTGTTACAGTTGACTTCAGCTTTCCCTCATTAACCCCTGTCATACCATCAGGAGTACCAAAGGTAAGTGAAATAGGACTGAAACTTGTGCCACACTTGATTCTGGATTGTAAAATGAGTTACACAGTTGGGAGATATTTTTTAAGGCAGTGTTTGAGTGCTCCCAAGACAACTTGATAATTAGCTGAACTAGGGAGCTGTTCAGGCATTTCACTTGCCCATTAGCCTGTGGGTGATATGGTGTGGTAACTATTTGTTCAAGAAAAATCTTCAAAAATACATTTTCATGACATTAACCACAAGTTTGGACCCACCATTTTTGATAATGTTGCAACCAAGTTTTCCTCCTTGCCTGCCAACATACTGTAAATTCAGAACCTAAATGTAAAAATGCAGGATTGTCAAATCCTTGGTCCAAATTTTAAATCACTTTTGCAGGATGGCCTTTTTTAATTAAATTGATTTTGTTGAGTATTTATTTGAATATTTGAAAATGCAGGAACTCATAAACACTTTGCAAAAGCAAGTTAAACTGCATATTTCCAATGGACAAAATGAATTAACTGGAATCAGATTTGAAGTGTTCAAATCCATCAACCATTTTCATTAAGTTTACTATGTTTTTTGGAATTGTGGGATTGAAAAATCCAAGAACCAAATTTCAAATCACTTTTGAATGCCAGTAGTAAACTCAGATATTAATTTTGGGAACTGGAATCCAAATTTAATTTACAGTAAGCACACTAGGAAACACCAACCCAAATCAAGAAGCTCCACCACAACTAAAATCAAACTAAAAATTCAATCTCAATAACCATGTTTAGACATAAAAAGTGATTAAACTTTAAAATTATCCAAACCCAGAAAGTATACAATATTATTCACTTCAAATCACGGATATAGAAATTCTGTTACTATTCAAGGCTAAATCAAGAGAAAATAACTACTCACAAATAAACTAATAAATCCAAATAAATAAATATTTAATCTAAAATATATTTTTATTTTATTTTGATGGACTATTGATTGCATTCTCAACCAGCTCCTGCACCAGCCTGCAGGGCAGCCTGTTCACAAGGGCGTCCCAGAGGGTCCAAAAATAGACCCAGAACCCAACTTGAAGGGAGTCATGCCAACCCATAGGCCTCCCAAGGCGTCAGCGCCAGTCAACCACATCCTGCGTCCTAAGCCCAATCAACCAGCCTGAATCCAAGACAGAAGCTGCTCTCAAGGCCTGCCACAGAAGTCTCCTATACAAAGGTCATCATGAACAACAAGGGTACATACACCTCAACTGTTTACCCTGTTGTAACACGGCCCCACACTCTTGATCCAAGGGTTGCTAATTCCTGCCCCTGCGTCTTTGACACCACCTACAAGCCATTGGCCACCACTGTTGAGCCATTTGTGCCTGTCTCTTATGCCACCATTGACAGCGCCAGCGCAACCAAGCGTGATCCCACCTTCTACACAAAGGTCCCCATCCCCTGTGTCAAGCCTGCTAGCCAGGATGCCGCAGTACCTGCCAAGAGCCGGCGTTGGTTAACAGATAGTGAGTGTGAAGCTCTCCTCAACTGCTTGAACAGGGGAATGGCGGTTTTGGATATTGCATCACAATTTGGTGTCACAGCCAGATACATTGGCAACATCAACACCAAATAGGGCAACACTGGGAAAATTGCCAAATCCACTAAGGCTAAGTGGCAGCCCAGCCTACTTCAGCTCACCCATCTCAAGGCAATCAAGCAGTGAGTTACCAAGGATTACCACCTGGACTCACTTATTGTCCAATTAATGCTTGTCACAGAGCTTGGGCTTTCTGTTTCCAAAACTCTCGTATACAAAGCAATGGTCAAATTGGGCATCTTGTGGAAGGTACTTGGAGTTTCTCTGTACAATAGGAACAGAAAGAAAACAATTGAAGATTGACACATTTATGCCAAGACTTATCTGGCCCTTAAGGAGACTGGCTATGTACAGTTCTTCTACATCAACAAATTGTTGTTTTCTCCTCACTCAGGTCTAAGCATGGGTGGGTCAAGAAGGGGTCCAAAGACGGCGTAGCCTATTGTGCAGCTGTCTGTTCCCAGACCTATTTGATGGTAGCGCTTCTGGGTCCTTGCGGGTTAGATCAATACCAAATGAACAAGGGTTCCCACAATAGCAGGACTTTTCTCAATTTTCTCCAAGCCGTCAAGGAGTATCTCTGGATCAATTACCACAGTACAATCAACATTGTTGTGTTGGATAATGCCGGGCTCCACAAAGTGGATCTGGTTGTGTCCAAGTTCCTGCCCATCAATAAAAATAGCCATTCAGCCAGCCACTGCCTGGATGACTGCCCAATGAGACTCCTCTTCCTCCCCTCATATTCTCCATTCCTTAACCATATGAGGAGGTCTTTGGGTGGATCAATATAAAGGTCTAAGCAGGGCTTCCACAGGACACCAAAGATCTCTTCAATATCCTTGAGGCCAGTCTATTTGCAATGCCATCTGATGTGGTGGCGGCTTTTTACAAGCACTTAGAATCCTTCCTCCCCAAAGCCCTGGCCTCCAAGCCAATCAGATAAATGGGCGCTCTGGGTTTTATTTGTTTTTGTTTTATTCACTTTGTTTTTATTAGAGCTCAAAAAATTATTATTAATATAATGATGTGACAGTTGATTGTATTATAGACATATAAGAATACATAGAAAAAGTAAGTAAATTAATTATACTAGGTAAGAGGAAACATATTTTTATTCTAATGCACTGAATATTATATTGACTGTTGCGCTAACAAATAAATAGATTAAAAAAGATAGAAATAAATTAGTTTATTTAAACAATTGTGAATCCTTGTTGGTACTTTGGCTTTTTTAAGCCACAAATTGGACCATGGATGTCATCATCTGATCCTTATTATTTCAGTGCCACTATAGCCACACAACACCAAAACCAATGATTTTCATGTATCTCTTACTAATTAGTACTTAGGACTTGGGTCAAGCATAATGAATATATTTATCAAATCATATCCAAAAGGAAATTTAATTCAAGTTCTAAACAATCACTTGTTTAGAATATAAGTGAAGCGGGCCTCAATGCGGATAAATTCAATTCTTGTTGTTTATCTACGTAATAAATGAACCTTTACTCAAAGAGCCTTTAAATAAAAACATTTTTAATTATTTTGTATTATTTGACATGTTTGCAACTATAACTAATGTCTTATAATATATTTAGATATATTACTAGTATAATTTAAATAATTATTTTTAATCTTTAATTTTAATATTAAAATTTAAGTATTAAAATTATAATTATAAATCTTAAATTTATCTATTAAAGTTTAAATATTAAAATTTAAATATTTTTTAAATATTAAAATTTATATATTAAAGTTTAAATATTTCTATTTTAATATTGAATTTTAAATACTTTTATTTTAATAGTGAAATATTTAATATTAAAATTTTACTATTAAAATTTTAATATTTAAAATTAAAAATTAAAAAAAATAAAATTTAAGTTGCAAGGGAAGATGATTTATTAGGAGGATGCAAATTGCAAAGGGGGATGTGATTATTCTGGGTAATTATACCCCAAAATTAAATTTTTGGCTAGAGCATCTAATTGAATCCACATACTCTTCTGTACGTGGTGGACAACCTTAGATGCAATTGCTAGGGGGTGGCACCCTGTACCCTGCTGGTTGTTGAACGTTTAATAAAAGGAAAGCAGCTAAGCAAATTGATCAGCAGATTCTTTTTGGGAGGCACATAGTACCCATACAACAATGCCAATGCAAAGGAGTTGTAAAAGGCCGTGCTTGACTTTTCTATACCCCCGCGGTGTCTTCTGGTGTTCCAGTACTAATTAGCATATATCAAGTTGAATTGGTACATCCTCCAACTCTTTGACGTTGGTTTTTAATATGCAATGTAGAAGGATTCCCAGGTATACCACAACGTGAATCCTTTGCAAGGTATATTTGTTGGAGAACATGCATAACCTTTTGAAGACTTGAACTAATCTATTGATGTAGGATGTTTAGTTGAATTTGAAGAGGGTTCTGGGGGGGTGCCCAACTTGTATCTGCCCCCCATGCCTTGGCAAACAAAATGAATAAAGGTTTAAATGATTTCACAAGGACTGCGTCCCCGACTTTATTTGACAATGCCTTGTGTTAGGAAATTCTGATCTATTAAATTGACTGATCCATATCCCTATCACTGAAGCTGTGGGTTGACATTAGACAGGACACAGCCAAAGTGACACAGCTATTCCAGAATACAGAGAAACTATAATAAGAAAGATATAGTTTCCAAATCAGAAGACACCTGAGACATTCTGGGTCTCAGGTCACAGGCCAATCCAGAAGCTTCTATAATTAGATGCTAAGGATTCTGGATTTCAAATAGGGACGCAGACCCAACCCAGAGATTTATTGGGGAATTCCAATATCATTTTTACCAAGAAGTGAGACAGAAGACCGCCTATGCAAATATTGCACATTATACCAAGCGCAAGGGCAGGTTGGCTGAATTGGGTGCCAACTTAGTTTACTGTAACTAAGTCAAGGTATATCTAGGCTGAAGAGGAGGAATCAGCAGCCTAGAATATTACCTCATCTCAAACCTTATTCAGGTTTTGGGATCCAACTCTAGGGGGTGAAACTAGTAGCTTGGGGATGATAGGCTAGCTAGTAAAGAGTTGTCTGCAGCTAGACGCCAGTTTGGCTGCTAGCTGTCAACTATAAAGGGTCCTTCCAAGATCACTTGGAAGGCAGACAATTTAATACCCTTCAACATCACTACTAGTCTGAATAGTAGCGGTGTCAAAGTACAATAAGAGTGACTTATTGATACTTGCAATTTCCTGCCAAACCACCACAGACAGTGTTGCATCTCCAAAGGACCACAGGACTTCCACATCACTTGGATCAACCAACATTGGGACACAGCATGTTGTGCACACCATCCACACCAATAAAAGCACATCTGTCTTCATACAGATATCCCATCCCAACATGATTAACTCACCTAATAAAAATGATCTCTCTTCTTCTTCAAGATCTAGAAATCTTGACAGTGGTGCTCACTACAAAAACAAGCTTCCATTGGTGTCAAGTCAAGGCGCTGCCTTGCCACTGCTGACCCCTGGCTTCATTGATAAGTACATGGGGATACAAGGAGACCAGAAATACTGAGCAAGACCAATCCTTCTGCTTAGAGATGACTCCATACAAAGCACCCACGCTTCTGCTGAAAATAATCCAGCTCAATATACAGGGACTGCCGTTGCTATGGGCCAACAACAATATAACATAGAGGAGGTAAGCGCTGTTTTGCAGGCATTGCAACATGGTAATGTAACCTCAATGATCCCCAGGGCAACGCCAAGTTTAATTTGTTCCAGATTGATGGTACTACCAACAACCTGAGTAACAATTTCCACAGATACCAGGATGTCACTTGCACCCAGCTGGGTCAGCTTCTCTAACTGGATCAGAGCAGGGTTCAGGAATTACTTGTATATTTTATGCACCCAGCAATCAAACATCTCCAACAACTGGTTGCCAGGCAGGAGCTTGAGTTGAATGAGCTCAACCGCTTTTGTCCCAAGCTACAGTTGGCCAACCTTAATTTGGTCAGTTGACTGAACGTCAGCTTCACAACTGTACAGACTATTATGGAAGACCTATGTGACTCCACTGCCTTTGCCTATGGTAGGGTAGAAAAGATAATCAACCAATTCAATAACCAGGTTGATCAGCTTGTGGGCAGTGTCCTGGATAATTGAGGCCTAAGTGCATAATGGATTGCAGATGTAACAAACCATTGTGTAACACTAAGCCATCATGTACAGACGTTACCCAGCAACCAATATCATGTAGATCTTGTTACCCAGCAGGAAGACTTGCGCCAGTCAATTAGAGACAACTTTAACAAGCAGGACGCACATCACTCCAAGGTGGTCAACTATGTCAACAGGATTGTAGAAATAGTCAACAAAATGAAGACCACCAGCCGTAGCCAGCACACTGTTTGCAATGAACAGGAGGACCATCAGTGCTGCCTGGATTACACAGAATACACTGAGGACCAGAAAAGGTTATGGGACGCAGTAAAAGATGCACAGAGTTTAGCGTCTGAGCTGTATGAAGACATAGCAGGGCTTTGCTGTGATCTTGTTGCCGCTGAGTTCCAGACCAAGGAGCTGTTAAACTGCCAGGATCTTTTAGCCAGTACGGTCTTGACAGCAGAGAACAACTACAGCTCTCTACTAGAGCAGGTACATAGAAACAAGACCTCACGCAAGGAATTCAAAGCTAACGTGCTAACCAGACTGGCTAGATTGGAAAGTTTAGCCTCCTCAGAATCTAGTACATCTTCAGGCAGAAGAGTGTTGCCTGTACCAGCATCAAGCCCAGAACAGCAGAAAAACTCTTCTTCTCCTGACTTCTTCAACCTCTCTCCTGACAACATGAGCAATGAATCAGGTGACACCCGCAGAGTTCCTAGAGGAGTAGCAGCCTTACCACCTCTCACTCCCTTGTCAGTGCCACGTGCCAATAACACTCACATCACTAGAAAGGAAGATACAGAATTGACTGTCCCTGATCATAAGTTTAAACTGCTCAACCTGCCAAAGTTTGATAAAAATGGAAACATACAAACTTTCATCTGCCTCTTTGAAATGTCCATGAGAGGTGCAAGTGATCACATGAAGGCAACCACCCTCATAAACACTCTGGATCCCACCTGCATAGACGTCATCATGCCCTGCCTGGCACTAGACAGTTGGACTTATGAAGACGCACGCCAGGCTGTTATCAAGGAATTTGGTAGTGAGACCAGATTGCAAGCTCAAAAGGCAGAGTTCAGTAACATCTTGTTCAAAAAGTACAATTCTGTTCAAGACTTTGCCAACCGCTTCTATCATTAAGCGCAGGTTCTTCTAGGCGCCAGGGTCCTTTCTGAGTTGGACTGCAGAATCACCATGGGACGTGCACTGCAACTGTACTGGGAATTGGCTAATGTCATGTTCCCTGTTTTGGATCAATCCAGCTCAACCCAAAGGATCACCAGTTATTTGAGCCGCCTTGGGCCCAGTTTAAAGCTCCAAATAAAAGACAGAATAATTGCTTGTCTATCCCCACCAAGGACAAACCTCACAAACCCAAGCCTGACAATGCCGCTTCCAACTCAAATGATAATCAGGAAGTGACTACAAGACCAAGGATATGCCAGGCCCTTGCCACAATTGTGGTAAGAAAGGACACTGGGCCAGTGTCTGCAAGGGGAAAGGGTGTGAGTCCTCAGTAAATGTGGTGGTCAACCAAAAACAGGATGACCAGGGAAAAGCCAAGGTGTGCCAGTAGAGGAGTATACTGAGTCTGCCACTTCCCTAATTCCAAAAGAACCAGACTGTCAGTCTCCAGAGGTAGCTGAGTCCAATACAGCCCCTCCTGAGACAACAGCCCAAGAGGCATCAATATTTGATCTGCCTTTGGCCACTCAGCCGTCCCACTTTGCCCCCAAACAGGAGTTCAAAGAGGATTCTCTACACATGCTTGTGTCAGACAACCTTTACTCTATTCCTGCTAGAGGTAGGGGACGCCCAGGAAGGTAGCACTAAATGCTGTAGAGACAGTTTCCAAACTGTACACGGCTCAAGTACAAGAAACTTGCCTTGCTTCCAAACCCAGCATAGCCAGTGACCTATCTTCCTTGAAGGGAGTCCAATTCTCCCTTCTCATTGAGACCATTGAGGCCAACTTCCCCAAGATTGGTCAAAGTCTCAAACAGTACTTTGATACTCTGGCACCCTTGGGTGTACATGTATTAAACTTACACTTCAAACTCTACTCTGAATGTACATACACATATATCTCTGTTAATAAAGTCAAGGTGCGCGCCATAATAGATAGTGGTACCCCTATTAATATTGTGTCCACCCGCCTTGTCAAGAAGCTAGGTATTGCTCCTGAAATTGCGCACACCAGAGTATATGGTACAGCCGGTAAACACACCACCACGTCTGAAGGAGCTTACACCGCTCTACCAATGCGCTTTGGTTCAATTGCTGTGTCCTCTCCTGCCGTGGTCCTGCCCAGCAAAAATTACAACATGCTCATTGGTACTGCATTTCTACGGAAATACAGGGTCAGATTGGACATGAAGGACAATACTATGACAATCTTTTGCCAGACCATCCCACTGTATTACACGCAGGACGCAAAACCACCAGCTAAGGTAAAACCTAGCATCAATCTGGCATACAAGGATGGCATGGTGGCAGTTCCCTACACCTGTATGGGAAAAAAGGGAAAGTGGCTGCCAACCCAGATCAAGGAGCACAGAGGAATTTGACTCTGTTCAAGGTCAACTCTTACACTTGGATCTGGCCAACAGCAGGTTGTCAACACAGGTTAACCTTAGACATCCCCGCAGGATTATATGGCAAAGTTCATCAGCCCTGGGGACGTTCAAGATTTGAATTGTGTATTTCCCCCAGGATAATCATTACTGGCCATGGTGAAATTCATGTCCTACTGGCCAATCTCCAAGGGCACAATATCCACATCAAGAAGAACCAGATTATAGGATTTGTTCATCTTCTACCAGTTGAAGAACTGGACAGCTTTGAGTATATTAGAGACCTGTCAGAAATGGGTCTCCCTGACCAAGTTGAAGCCACTGCATATGTAACCACCCCATTGGCTGATCTATCTTCCCTCAACGACACTGAAAGGAAACAAGTCAGTGCACTTTTTGAAAAATATTGATGCATATTTGTGGAATACAACTTTGACCTTGGGTGCGCCAATGAGGTCACTCATCACATCAACACGGGGGATAACAAACTTGTCCGCCTTTGACCAATTCAACGCTCAAAGGCCAGTGAAGAAACTGTGAGCAAGGAAATCCAGCAACTTCTAGACAGAGGCATGTTGATCCCATCCAAGAGTCCCTGGGTGTCACCCATCCTGATAGTAAAAAAGAAGGATGGGAGTAATTGAGTAGTGATAGACTACAGACACCTGAACTTGATAACCAAGAAGGACTTGTACCCGCTGCCCAGGATTGACGACACACTGGATCAACTTGGAGGGCCAAGTACTTCTCAGCCATGGACCTCATATTGGGGTACTGGCAAATTGAGCTTCTGCCCAAGAAACAAGAGAAGTGCACCATAATTACCTCCCAGGACCTCTTCCAGCCAACCCAAATGCCGCAAGGGTTGTGCGATGCGCCTGCAACCTTTCAGCAGGCCATGGAAACCATACTGGGTGACCTTAAGCTCTCCTGTGTTCTATTCTACCTGGACAATATCAATGTGTTCTCAAAAACCTTCACTGAACACCTTGAGAATTTGGAAGCTGTATTCAAAAGATTGGTAGATACCAATTTGAAGATCAAACCCCAAAAATGTTAATTTTTCAAGGATCAGTTAGAATACCTTGGATTTGTGATGGATACTGCAGGACTCCGCTCTCAGCCAGCTAAAGTGGAGGCAATCACCAAGATGAAGTGGCCAGAAAGCAAACACAATATCCAGGTCTTCTTGGGATGGTAGGCTACTACTGTCGCTTTATCCCCAACTTTGCTTGTACTGGCAAACCTCTGTTTCATCTACTGAAGAACAGAGTCCCCTTCCTATGGACAACAGCCTACCAAGACGCTTTTGACGCCCTCTGTACTAGCCTGTCCTCCAGTCCAGTGTTGATGTATCCGGATTTCAGCAAACCTTTTGTTGTATATACAGATGCCTCTTTATCTGCCTTAGGAGCCGTCCTTTTCCAGTTGGCAACACAGGGGCAGAACACCCAGTGGCCTATGCTAGCCGCTCCCTGAATGTACATGAGCAAAACTACACGGTCACAGAAAGGGAATGCCTTGCCATAATATACGCCTACAAGCAATTTGAAGTATACTTGCACGGGGTACACTTCACTGTGGTCACTGATCACGCCAGCCTCAGTTGGCTGCAAAATCTTTGGGAGCCAGAAGGACGCCTTGTCCAATGGGCATTAAAACTCCAGGATTTCAATTACACTATAGTCCACTGTCCTGGCGCCAACCACCAGAACGTGGACTGCTTGTCAAGACTTCCCACAGTTGCTATAGTAGCAACCCAGGCCAACCTGTTATACAAAAAGATGCTCACCAACAAGTTTGAGGACAAACCAGACAAATTACAGGCCATCCTCTATGATCTCTGCAAAGACTATAAGGTGGAGAACCAAAAGCTGTATAAGTACCATGATGGTGTCAAATACATCTTTCCCAGACCTTCAGAGTGCCCGGATCTGATAATGGCCGCTCACAAGACAGTGGGTCACAGTGGCCTAAGAAAAACGGTCCACCAGCTTCAACAACATTACTACTGGGAGTCACTCCTCTTCAACGTGAAGGAAACCCTGATCTACTGTACAGAATGTCAGCACAAGAGAAACCCTTCACTGGTAAGAATCAATACAAAGCAGTAGAGCCCAAGTTTTCTTGGCATACTGTTAGCATAGACGTGTTCAGGCCTCTGCCAATGTGTGTTGGTTGTTTGCAGTACATTATTGTGGCAATTGACCACCTCACCAAATGGGTGGAAGCCAGAGCGCTGCAGCACGTCAGCGCCAAATCAACAGCCAGGTTCATATTAGAACAGATTACCCATTGACATGGCTGCCCCCAGTTTGTTCTTACCAACAATGGAACAAACTTCACTGCTCATGTAATTCCAAAATTAAATGAGCTCATGGGCGTGAGGGGAGTGCTCTCTACACTGTACCATCCAGAATCAAATGGGATGGTTGAGAGAGCTAATGGCACTTTAGTTAACATTCTGCAAAAACTGGCAGACTCCCAAACTTCAGAGTGGTATCTCTTCCTACCTGCTGTTGTGTTTGCCTATAACATCTTAATTCACAGCACAACCAGCTTTTCCCCATTTCAACTGACATATGGACGTCATCCAGCAATCCCGCCAATTCTGTTTTCAGCAATGGGGGACCCAGGTAACATAACATACCAACAATATATGTCTAGGTTAGCCAACATGCTCATAAAGCTTCAAGCCAAAGCTTTTACAGAAACCTCCCTCACCAGGAACAAAGGATGTGAGACCAACAACAAGGATTGATGCGCCTTAGCCAAATTTAAAATTGACACTCAGGTTTCATACCACAACAGAGTTGTGGGACAAGCTCATAAGCTTGACAGCATCTGGAAAGGGCCTTTCAAAATCATTGAGAAAACCTCTCCAGAGGCTTACACAATCAAGGATCTGGCCAATGGAAGACTCATCAACAGAGTCCACGCCAGGTTCCTCAAGCCATATTTTTTCATAACAAATATTGGCTCACAATAAAGTTTACTAAATAAATTCTTAAGAAAAAAAATCATAATAGGAAGCAGGCTTTATTTCAAACAACTAAGGGTTACTCTCCTGATGTTCAGGATCTTCTTTATCCCCTTTGGAACCAGCTACTTGGGTGCTTCCTCTCCAGGACCTTTGCACCACTTGCCTCAGGCTCCAGAGGCTCACAAAAGAAAACTTCCTCCCCTCAGCAAACCAGACAGTGGTGGCCTGCAACCAGAGTCTACGCTCACTGGGGATTACCTGCAAGAAGCAAACAAAAGGAATTGGGATCTCCCCAAAGACGGCATTGACTCGCCAGAGTCAGGCATCTAAAGGGAAAGCGCATGATAAGACCACACAGTCCAACATGAAGTCAGATATATACCAATAACAGCGCGGCAACGGCGCCTTAAGAGAGTCCAGCTTGTTACAACCCTTCTCCCATTGCGCCACCATGTTGTCAGCGTTGGCCATTGACAGACTAAGATCAGGGGTAAGTATTATGTCCCCACATAACACCATCCCCTGAACTGCCTGCTGTTTGGCGCCACTGTTGATGTCAGCGTACACACTCCAGATCACACAACAGATACAGCTGTCCTGCACATCTGAGTTGTCTACACCCAGCAACAAGTACAACATCATAAACCCCTCCAAAGCGCCAAACCAAGAAGAAAAAACCTGCAAGCCAAAGTCCAGCACATAACTTTGACAGGCCTTGCTCACCCTACCTGCGTCACCAGTAGCCACCAGGAGCTCTGCCAACTGCTTGCCTAACTGCCCCACCAAGTCCTTGACCTCCACGCTATGGAAGACCTTGCTAGAATGGTTGAAGCGCCGCTTAAGGTCATGGCGCAGGCGCTGAGCCATTACCACAAACAGGAATTGAGGAATTATATACATTCCCACATAAAGCTGGGAAATGGAAAAACCCTTGTCACCCAATTGAAGCAAGGGCACGGAATCAAAGTCAGGCAGATTAGCGTCCATTGAGAGATAAGTAAAGGCGCCCAAGTGAGGGTTCATGACCAAAGTTCCCTCTCCAAATTCTGAGAGTGTTTGTGCGTTGAACTGGCCTGAGGCTCAGCAAGGCGCTTTTTGCCACCAACAGAAGACCGCCCTGTAGAATCACCCTCCACCAGGATTTTGTTGCTATTCTTGCCCAGTACCAAACTCTCTAAACCAGACCAGAGTGAACCAGTGTCAGTTTGTTGGAGCCCAAAAAGCAACGCCACCTTGGCCTCCTTAGACAGCCCACAGAAATGGCAGCAGGCCTCCTGTGACATCTGCGCCACCATTTGGCGGGCATCAGTCTTGTTGCTAATACCAGAGTAATTGGAGTTATTGCTCATATTCCAGGCTAAAGAAGTAATTCAAAGGTTATATAGCTCAGTCAAGTGGGGGAAAATGTCAGGAAATCCTGATCTATTAGGATTGATTGATCCATATCCCTATCACTGAAGCTGTGGGTTGACATTAGACGGGACACAGCCAAAGTGACACAGCCATTCCGGAATACCAAGAAACTATAATAAGATTGATATAGTTTCCAAGTCAGAAGACACCTGAGACATTCCGGGTCTCAGGTCATGGGCCAATCCAGAAGCTTCTATAATTAGATGCTAGGGATTCTGGATTCCAAATAGGGATACAGACCTGACCCAGAGATTGATTGGGGAATTACAATATCCTGTTTCACTGAGAAGTGAGACAGAATACTTCCTGTGCAAATATTGCACATTATACCAAGCGCAAGGGCAGGTTGGCTGAATTGGGTGCCAACTTAGTTTACTGTAACTAAGTCAAGGTATATCTAGGCTGAAGAGGAGGAATCAGCAGCCTAGAATATTACCTCATCTCAAACCTTATTCAGGTTTTGGGATCCAACTCTAGGGGGTGAAACTAGTAGCTTGGGGATGATAGGCTAGCTAGTAAAGAGTTGTCTGCAGCTAGACGCCAGTTTGGCTGCTAGCTGTCAACTATAAAGGGTCCTTCCAAGATCACTTGGAAGGCAGACAATTTAATACCCTTCAACATCACTACTAGTCTGAATAGTAGCGGTGTCAAAGTACAATAAGAGTGACTTATTGATACTTGCAATTTCCTGCCAAACCACCACAGACAGTGTTGCATCTCCAAAGGACCACAGGACTTCCACATCACTTGGATCAACCAACATTGGGACACAGCATGTTGCGCACACCATCCACACCAATAAAAGCACATCTGTCTTCATACAGATATCCCATCCCAACATGATTAACTCACCTAATAAAAATAATCTCTCTTCTTCTTCAAGATCCAGAAATCTTGACACCTTGAATACTTCATTAAAAATTTCAGTTTTCAGATATTCAGTTCCTATTTGAAAGTCGGGTTTCACTAGGTTTTTTTCATATTCATTGATGTTTGCAAATGATAATTGTTGAATACTTTCATAGATATATTCATCAAAGTTTAGTTTGACATCCCCACAAATTTCATTCATCTCTTTGAAGTTAATATTTGCTCCTTTTTTTATGCTTCCCTAATCCACAGCAAGCACCCTGCAGGTGGTAAATATTCCCGAGCTTTAGCTTCAATATTTGCAAAATTATTCATATTCTGTTGAATTATTTTATTTTTTTGATGTTTATTTATTTGTTTTACAGGGGCTACCAGTGATTGGTAACCCCTGTAGAACCAACTGGTGTAAAAGCCGCCACTTCCACAACCTTGTCCCCATTCCTAGTTATAACTAAAGTAAATATAAGTAAGACATAAAAAGACTTACTAATTGTTTCTCCTGCAGCCCCCTCAGCCACAGGTGCCCCTTTAGCAAACTTCATGAGTGTTGCCTGCTCTTCATTAATTTTTCTGGGCTTAATTTTCCTTATCTTTCTTCAACTTGTGCTTCCTCTTGATTTTTTTGATAAATTTTCAGTATTTCTTGAAGCGCTGCTGCTTCTTGCTTGTTTTTTGTTTTCATCTGTTTCCATTTGGTTGGTTTCCTCATCATTTGTGTTAATTTCCTTTGAGCTTTCATTTCCTTCAATTAGTTTGATTTTTTGAGTATTCTTTCTGTTGGTTTTTAAAAATTCCTACAAGTTGTAACTTTCACTTTTGAAATCTAACCACTTGAGTATTTCCTTTTGAAGATTTAAAATTATTTCCTTGTGTTCTTCATTGACTATTGTTCCCAGGCTATTTTTTGTGGTTTCCTTTTGCTGGACCAAGGCCCTTCCCTCATTTCCCAGTTGATTTACTACAATTTCCCTTATGTTGTATTCAAAATTTGACAATTTTTTGGAGGGCTGACTCTAATTTGTTGATAAGTGTGTAGATATTTGACATTTTGTTTGAATTCCATCAAAAAACTGGTTGTTATAGTACTACCTTCAAGACATGAATATTTTTCATTGTCATTAATAAATTAAAGACCATAAATGCAAATTTTACATTAGAATATTGCAATTAGACGTCAACTCCTGATATTTTGATATTATGTGCATAACCAATTCATTTTGCTTAATAAAATTCATTGTAAACTTGGCCTTTTTCATTGTAATTTATTGAAATGGAATGTGTTTATATTAGAGAGCCATTAACACTTAGTACAAATATTGATACATAGTGAATTTTAAAGCCTGCATATTTACCTATTGGTAATAATTCTGTAAACTTTTTAGTTGGATTTTGCAAGGTAATAATAATTTAATGTGTTACTAAATTACTGTTTATTATCTTGCAAAATCCAACTAAAAAGTTTGCAGAATTATTGCCAATAGGTAAATATGCAGACTGTAAGATGCACTATGTATCAATATTTGTACTAAGTGTTAATGGCTCTCTAATATAAAACACATTCCATTTTAATAAATTAAAATGAAAAAGGTCAAGTTTATAATGAATTTTATTAAACAAAATGAATTGGTTATGCACATAATATCAAAATATTAAGAGTTGACGTCTAATTGTAATATTTTAATGCAATATTTACATTTATATCTTTAATTTATTAATGATGATGAAAAATATGTATGCTGATAAAATTAAGTTATTCATAAAATGTACAACATTGTATTAATTATGGGAAGAATTGATAATGTAAAAAGAAAATATTATTAATTATGAACTGGAAGATTTAATATTGACCTTAATAAGTTGTCACAAAGAAAAGTTTTATTTTACTGATCAAAGGACAAGAAGGGGAGGGAATGGGTGGAATGAACATTGCCTTCATCTGCAGCTGTGAAAGGGAAATTATCAGAGATAGTGGGAAGGAAATGGCTAGTGGTCTGGGAGTTAGGGTTGGAAGGCAGGTGGCTTGATGGGGGGTTGGGGAGGCAGGGTCTTTTGAGTGGGAAGGAGCAGCAAGAGCTGATTGCTTCAATTGCTCAAATTTGTCTTCTGTCACATAATTGGGCTTGGTGAAATAAATGGATTGGCGTGGGGGGAGGCAGGAGTCCTTTCTGGACTTATCACTATCACTTGCATAGAAAATGATAAGATCTGATAGATCCTGGACAAACACAGAAGGGAAAAGCTCATAACCCTTATCAATTTGAGTGCACAGTTTATTGTATGTGGCAGGCTTTAAGCGCCTGAGAGCAGAACCAAAATTATAGAGACATACATCTGCAAGATGCATGTTGGCAGGGTTAATGGGGTAGGACCAACAGGTATGCCCCGCAGCCCTAATTTCTTGGGTTGCCCATTCCTGCTGCTCCATCTTGGCACTCAGTACAACTGTGCATGAAGCATTTTGGGTAGCCCACTCCTCCAGCATGACCTTAAGCTCTGTCTGGTAGGCATACCCATCTGCTGTGTTTGAAAATACAGAGTAATGATTGACACCCAATGGGGAAACTGCCAACAAACCCTCAACAAATTGATACAGGATTGGCCCACGCTTATATACGTCAGATTAGATGCACTTTTGCCCAAAGCCTTGAATACTTGCCAAAATCTTGGCATATGACAGGAAGATTACGTCAGTGCACGTCCTCATTGCCCTCCCTTTGATAAAATTGATGATGGTAGAATCATAGGGGTCAATGTCCACCAAAATAGGGCCACTGAGAACCTGACTGGATAAGAGTCTGGCAGCAACCACAACTCTGTGCATCCAAAAATTCACTGTTCTCTTATTGGTGAAAATGCCGTGGAGTCCCAGTTGGAGACAGACCTGGACCAGGGGCATCCACAGGTCACGCTCCATAATAGCCATCATAAGGAGGTGGGTTTTTTCACCTTCAGTCAAAGAACAGGCACCAGTTGAGGTCTTCTTGGTAGGGGGGCACAGTTGGCGTGGGCTCACAGGGTTGCAGCCACAGTGGACTTTGCAAACCCATCACAGCTGCATTTTCCCAAGGGACATAAGCATTCCTCACTTTTCAACCATTTTGAGAGCAATCTCTGGAGTGATCAATTTTCTTCTGCGTCTTGCAGGCTGATTGGCTGGGGGAGGGATGTGTTCATCTTGGGAACTGGGCATTGTCATCTGATTGGCTGGGGGAGGGATGTGTTCATCTTGGGAACTGGGCATGGCCATCTGATTGGCTGTTTCTGGATTCTGGCTTCTTTGGGTGACCACTTGGCTCAACTAACTGGTTCCAGTTGCCATTGTTGATATGTGATTTTGGTTAGCAGCTGCCTGTGCATGATGGGAAAACAGAGCCATGCTTGAGGATGTGGGAGAAAGAAAACACCTGTGGGTAGTGCTTGGGGAGGGGCCTGTGGGTTGGGAGTGGCCATAGACAAAGGTATCACCATTAAGAGACCCAGCGTAGCTCTACATGATTTTGTCAAGGCCAGGGAACAGCTTGTTGACTTGGTTGGTGTTGGAAGAAGACATAATAAATTTTTATTAAAAAATAAACTCAAAAAGAGAAGTGTATAGTTTAGTCAAGTTTATTATTAAATATGGTAAGTTGCTGAATAGTAGGATCTAAATTTTAGCCATCCTAAACTGGAATAGGGTGATTTTTGAGAATACCTGTTCTTTCTAAAAGAATCAGCACAAATCCACTCTATATCCTTTAACATCCTTTTTGAGACACCCATAAATTATATTTATTTCAAATTCCTTGCAATTATGATTTTAAACTTGGTTCTTGGATTTGACAATTCTGCAATTTCAGATTCATTAATTTTTACATGATGTCTATGATTTGTTTGAAATACAGGAAATCTCAAATTGTACATTTATATCCTGCATTTCTGATTCATGTATCCTGCATTTTTTTGCTGAGTTTTGTCTTTTGTTAGTTGAGTTATCTGCTCAAGAAATTCAAAATTTGCCAATTTAAATAAACCAAAAAAAGTCAAATTAAATGGTTGATTTTATTAAATATTTTAATTTTCACTCAGCTGAGTTGCCCGCAAAAGTGATTCAAATTTTGGACCAAGGATTTGACAATCCTGCATTTTACGTTCAGGTTCTGAATTTAAAGTATCTTACAATACACAGGGGGCACTTGATGAGTTGCCCCTTGACATGTCTAACAGCATGAATCAATCTTATGGTAGTATCAAATTGCAGGCACTTTCTCCTAATTAGGAGCACCGCCAAATTGACTTTGCTGATCCCCGCACAAGTTTTTCCTTGGCTTCAAACCTTACATGGGACCTGCCACTGTGCCACTCCCTGTGGCCTGGTGGCTTTTTCTATATGATATATTAGTCATAATATTCTACAATAAAGTACATCTTATTCTATTCATTATTTTCCTTTCTATTGGACTGTTGTCTTCCACAATCAAATACTGAACTCTAATTGGTTTAGATGCAATAATAAGATTTCTGTGGCAGCCAAAGTGTGCCACAATTTCCTTTCCAATGAACCAAGTGATAGTGGTGGTAGTGTGATTAGCAGTCACTCAGTCTAAAGGCCAACATGTGAAATAATTGATGGCAGTAATATGTATTTCTTCCCTAACTTTTCTTTGGGTAGGGGCACCACAATGGCAAGAGCTCACTTCTCCAAGGGTTCCATGGCTTTGATAGGCAACAATGATTTGGGTGGAGAAGGCTTGTACATGTTCTCACATAATACACAAGTTTTGAGGAGATCCAGAATATCCTGACACATGTGGGGCCATCAGAACTTTAGTTTCATAATTTTGAGCAGGTCACATCCTCTGATGTGTCCTAAGGTGCAGCAATAGTGTAGAATAGTATCTCTTCAATATGTGGTGGGAATGTAGGGCGTCTTCCCCCTGCCTCTGCCAGGTGGCAGACATTTCTGACGTCTTTTGTAAACCAAATCTTGTTGGCCTTTAGCTTCAAGATGGTGACCAAGTTAAGAATTTCATACTGGGTAGCCTCAGGAAAGAGTTAGAGCATGGATCAGTCAGGGTCTAGGCTGTTGTCCCCGTGATAGATGCTACATATAACCTGAAGAGTGCATCAGCTGTGATCAGCTTCTTTCCAGGCTTATAATCCATGCAAAGTTGGTAAGGGGACAGGCGTTTGACCCTTCCTGCTTGGTGCTGGGTCAAATATGACTGTGTGTTAAAGTACTGAAGGGACTTATGGTCTATGAGAACTTGGGGTTAGAAGCTGGTGCCTTTCAGGTAGCAGCACCGTCTCTCAAAACAATGGGCAATTGTGGTTAACCCCTTATTGTTGATGTGATAGCATTGTTTGATGCCAGTGAGTTTTCTGGACTTGTAGGCTCATGGGGCTTATACAAGTAATAGTTCTATTTATGACTCAAAGGGTCTGATCTCTGTATTAGATGCACAATTGATAAGAGATCCACCAACTTAATAATAGTTTGAGAATTGCTTGTGGAATTACTTCCTTGAGAGGGAGTAATTGTAGATGTTGCAACACTAGTGATTCCCTATAGAAAACTGTTGAGTTTGAACACAGCAAAATATTGAAGAAAACAGGGAAGTTATTTGGAGCACAAAACGCAAACTTTCAGAACTTTTCTTTATGAAACATTTATTTCCTATTTGAGTTTCAGAAAGACTGTAGAGCAAAAGAAACACTTAAGATTTTTGAATATGATGAACATTGATGGGATTAGTTGAGTCTAAAGCTTATTTCAATAATGATTTTTTATTAGTGAAATAACTTAAAGCTTAATAGATAGATTTAGAAACACCAGGATAAAGCAATCAGATTAAATAGAGTAATTTTGAAAGTTTATTTTACCATATGGAAGTGAGAGCACATAAGTTTAAGCCTGTGAAAGAACCAGCCTAAAATGGCTTTAGCCTGAGACAAGGGGAAGCTATATAAGACCAGTTGACTGAAAAGATGCCAGAGGAAGATTTATATTAAGAGATATTAATTTTGAACACGTCCTTGGGTTTCAAACTTGAAGATCTTCCCCACTAAGCAGTTAAGATGTTTTTGGTGACCTCCCAAGTAGTAGTTGGTCCTAGGGTCTGAAAACAGTTGAATCTCAAAAGGGTTTTAAGGGGATCTTTCTTCTGTAAATAAAGACTTTCACAGCACCCATCTATTTCTAAGCAGTAAAATCATGGAAACCTTTCCTCATATCTTCTACCCAAATGCTGGGTAAGAGGAGTAGTATAGACAGTAGTGTAAAAATTTCTATAGAAGACAAACACATAAGGAAGAATATAAAAAACTGTCAAGAGGACTTTCAATTACAGAAAGAAGAAGATAGCTCCTTATTAAGGAGTTTTTTACACTCTTCTAAGAACATTACACCCTTAGAGGGGGAAAGCCCAAGAAGATGTCATGATACATGGGGAAGATGCTAGGATGATGGTAGGAAAAGCCCTAAAGGAGTTTGCAGGACTACATGCATGGTATAATTCACTGGGAATAGAACTCATTCACTTGAAGAATTTCACCCCAGCTCAGTTGGTCCCTGGCTTTGATCCAGGACGCCCAATGGTCACCTCCCAGGAGAAAAGGCATCACAGTACCCAAGTCTCATATCACCAAAGCATATTCAATTATGCTTGGTCTCCTGCAAAAGAACCCCAAGCTTCCCTTGACCCAAGTCAGGAATCAGCTTGTAAATTATGGCATCTGAGTATCATTTCACATGGTGCAACTCTGTATGCACGGGGCAGATGATTCTGTCTTCATATATTTAATTATGAGAGCAAACATATGATAACAGTGAGGATTTACCATATGATAAGGCCCCTGTAGCCACTATCACTCAGTGCTTGGCAAATATATACAATGACTACATGTTTATCTTTTATAAAAAATTGTTGATTGCACTTAATAATTTTGGCAAATATGGGAAAAGTAATAAGGTCAGCAAAAGAAAAATAAAAAAGGGAAATTCATTGGTGCATTTATGGCTGTCTCAGAAAGGGTTTCTGTCTAATGTTAGACAAACCTGATTTCATCAATGGCTATTAATAAATTCAGATCCTCAGCAGATTACTTATCATATTAGATTCTTCAAATTCCACCTATCAGGTTGTCCTAAGCCACCAGATGAAAAAAGAGACAAATGTCACCAAGGCTATTATTGAACAAGAACATCAACCATCAATTTACCAGATGGCCATACTAGCATCCATTTAGGAGATATAATGCTCTTAATATAGGGAACTTTTTCTAGAAGTGAAGCCCACAGAAATTCAATGCTATATGTCTGAGTGTCCAAGATCACACTTCTCTCTTTGAAGACAAGATATGTATATTTTTTGCCAAGCTTGCTTTTCATGCAAATAATGACAGCCAATCACAAAATAACAAACAATTGCCACCCTGGGCCACAGCTATCTAAAAGCTAATCAAAACAATGTCCAACAAGGAATACAAAAATATACATATATTGTCTATCCAGAAATCTCCATTTGGTCCAGCCCCTGCCACAGTGCATTAAACCATATCAAAAATTTCATCTAAAATGACATTATCTCAGATATTTTTGAAATAGGGGTCTGACTTACATAAGAAAATCTAAAAACCTTAAAAAATTATTAAATAGTTATTTTTTACATGTGGTTTATAACAAAGCATATAAAAACAGCATCACAAAATAAAATAAAAATGTTATAGTTGAATAAGTTTTTGGTACACAGTTGCTTAATAAATGCCCCAAAACATCATCACAAAAGACACTATCTAGTAAGATAGCATTTAAAATCCATCAATATTAAAATTTTGGAGGTGAATATAAGCCTTTCCCTTACTATCTGGGGATAAAGTATGACAATAATTTTATACTTCATGTCATGAATGACAATTCCCCATACTATGGATTTAAATGCTGATTGAGGGTCAACCTCAGGTCAGTTTAACCTGCAGGCTGCCTGCCCAAAAGACCAGGCGCCTAGCCACCTGTCATTTTTACAGCTTAAATCTCCCACAATTTCCCCAGAATATGCTGTTCAGATGAGAGATCTCCTGCTTGCCTGTCAAATGATACCACTAGGATAGTGAGAAGCCACTACTTTCATGCTAAAGAAACATTGTCAATGATTGGCTTCTTGATGATACTCTCAGGGGGTGCCCAATGAAAATGAATTGGAATACTGTCACCTGTCTGTCACTGGGTTGATACCAAAAACCAACCTGCCTCCAATAATAGAACTCAAAAACAGAAGGATCATCCATCCTATCAAACTCATCAATGAGCAGCCACCCTGCCCCAGTGCTATTTTGCCATCCCAGACTCAAAAAAGTCTGCCTGTCTGATCCCCAGATACCCAAACCCACAATCCCCAATTCCCAGAGTTGAAGCCTGATGATGGGGGCATATGAGCCTGTGGCCCCACACCAAGCTTTATCACCATTCTGAAATAAAGTGTCATAAAACTTTGGTTCACACAAATCTTACCATATTTAATTCTAGTTATCTGCCACTAGAATGCTATACCCACTGGCCCAGAAGGCCCTTCTATCTCAAATTGACAGCTGCCCAGCCAAAGTTTAAAGCCCCCTGGTTTACCCTATCAACCATTTCATTTTAAATAATATCCCATTGAGCCGGCCTACCAAGATTTTACCCTAGAAATTATCTTGTTGTCTGATCCCCTGAGCCGCACTAGAAGACTGGATATAATAAACAGTGAAGGGGTTCAGTACAACATCCAGCCCCAGTTATTTGAAGACAAATACAACTGCCTCCCAGCTTACCAGGTACCTATTGAAACACCTACTACCCCAATCCCATCTGCCTGCCTGCCTGCCCAGGAGCTTCCTGTAGAAAATTAAAATAAACTGTCTAGTATCTCATATATTTCTCCCACTGGGGTAATTGACATCATGGTTCTTATGAGTGGTCCTCTGTTCTGGGTAGGATGCTCA
Organism: Entomophthora muscae; assembly: GCA_014839935.2. Taxonomy (NCBI): domain Eukaryota; kingdom Fungi; phylum Entomophthoromycota; class Entomophthoromycetes; order Entomophthorales; family Entomophthoraceae; genus Entomophthora; species Entomophthora muscae. The sequence continues at coordinate 109,903 of QTSX02007285.1, forward strand.
TTACCCTACATCTTTAAGTCAGAGCTCATCTTCTGGTGGGTACTTTCCGCCCAATTCCCTCCACTGAGGGGCCACTGGATGATATCCTGACGCTTCACAGAATAAACCACCCCAGATTAATGCCACACTAATAGTACTATCACTTTATATAAAAGTCATTAAAAACTAATTCCCATATACTATTTTTATTCCTTATCTTAAAGTCATCTTTAAAAGTGGGGGGGGGTCTGGAATTAAATGGGTTGACAAATATTTTATACGTTAAATAGGGTCTAAGCCATTTCAAAAAAGCACCGTATCAGAATTTGCTAGGCTTCTAGGCATTCAATAGGGGTGGCTTCACCAATGTGGGGCTGAGAAATACCCTGTTCTTTGTCAGTGGTGTCATAGTAAACCATCTGAAACAGCGGATCTGAAGCAGGCTAGTTTGAAATTTCATCTTTGAAGTTTTTTGCTGACGCTTGCTATATTAAGGGATTTAAGAAGTTTTCTGGAAGTTGCATGTACATGCAAGAGATCCTCCTCTAAACAGGTGTGTGCCATTTAGCTTCAACTTTATAGGTTATCCTTTGATTTATTGAGGGTTTAGACTTTGGCCTGGGTATAACGGCTTTGTCATGGATACATTGAGCTAAAGCAAAGTATATACAGGATCCTTACAACCTTCCCAACAACATCCAGAAAACGGCATCTCAAAGAGGCTATCTAGAGACATGTATGCAGCTAAATATCACATAGTCTGGCATACTTCTGAACATGATATAAAGCTGTACTTCATGCTTAAAACCTTTTCAATGCTTGAAATGTTCACTTTCTGGTTCTTCTTGGCAATCACATGTAAGAATAAAGTATACCTGTTTAGTAAAGGCCTAGTATTTTGAGTTCAGAAAGCTGCCCCAAATCTCAAGATCTCTATGCTAGTTTAATTCTAGATCCCTCCAACCCCAACCCCAAACCTGCGCCCAAGGCTTCCCAGGTCAATACCAATCCTCCCAAGACCAAAAAAGCTAATGGACCCCCAAGAAGCTGCCTTCTAAAGCAAAAGTGACCCCCAAGACCCCACCATATCCCCTAGGCCTGAGAAAAAGCATCCCTAACCCTCCTCACTCTCCCTTTTTATACTCTCATCAGATCCCCAAGAAAGTTTATTCAGTTTCAACAGGTAAAATGGAAATAAAGAAACCTCTGGAGCTGAGTATGGGTTGCACAGATCAGCTACATAGAACAAGGGACCAATCCTGGTATGGGATCTGTATAAAGCTGCTAATGTCTGCAATGATAATGTGCCAGTAAAAGCCCAACAAGTTTCCCCTGGCTCCTAATCATCATGATAGACAAGGGGCTCTGTTTTTTTTCAAAGATGGCCTTTCTTGCCAGTAATGGTGAGAAGAGGCAGATGGCCCAGCACCACTGGTGCCACAATGGTCCTGGATGCCCCCCAGGTTGACTACCCATGGCTTCATAGGGGCTCAGGGTGCTACCATTAAGCATGGATGCTTGGGCGCTGATGAGATGTTATTGTATCTAATGCACCAACCATCCTTAATAACAAGAGCAGACCTCTTATGGGATGGTTACTCATGCTTTCCTTCACATTGATGAAAATCAGATCCAGGGAGCTGCAGTAAAACCAAGCTCCAGAGGTGCATCACTGATCAACACTCTGTCAATGCAAGCCTCAGGGTCAGTTCCAGGAGCATCATGAGCTTGTGCTCACTGATGAACATAAGATGATCATGATCAGAGATCTCTTCCCCCTGCATGATAGCAGCCAAGGGGAAAATAACTGACCCCTAAGCTTTGCCACCCAAGCAGATCTCAAGCTCTCCCTTAGAGGTGGTACCTGGTTTGCAGACAGGACATCCCTGTCTTTCCTTGAGCTACTTTACCATCCTTGGGCTATTCATGGGAAGGTAAATGCTAATAGGCAACCGTCAGCATTTAAACTGTCTACATGTAACACTTCCATGTCAACAATTCCCAAAAAATATTTTTGTATTATTGTTGTATTTATATTGATTTTTTTACCTTAAATAATTATTACTAGCGTTAAAATGTAAATTTTAATTTTCAAGTTTTAAGTAAAGTTGTAAAAAATAAAACCAACATGAAATCTGGGATTATTGACATGAAGGATGCTGCATGCAGACAGTTTAAATTCTGACGGTTGCCATGCTAATATTGGTCCCTTTATTGCCTTTCTCCTCTTAAATGAAAGAGAGTAGGCTTATATCCATGTCTCTGATATACCCAATGAGAACCTTGATGCCATATTTCCCACACCTGATGGAGATCCAAAGTAGAAGAGGGGTGGTAACAAGAAGCTGGTCACCCAAGAGGCATCCCAGGAACAGATAATGGCATCAAAAAAAGGTCCAGATTTGCTTCCCTATTTCTCTACTTAGCAGGTTGGCTCTGAGGTAGTGTGAGTGTAGAGGATCCAGGAAAATCATGCTTGCTTCTCTGTTTTCCCAGACTGAATCTTTCACAGTTTGACAGGGAATCCTTTAAGCTTTGATGAGCTTGGATTCCAGGCAATCAATCTTGGCATTAAACTCATCACCATCTGGTGATCACTTCCACGTTTTTTGCTTCCCATAGTCTTAGTTGCAGACCATCTCTTTCATTCCATGATAGTCTTCTTTAAGTTAAAAGCCAAAAACATAAAGCATAAAATGATTGAGGGGAAAGCAACCATTGTCACAAATAAGCATCATTTTTATTAATTATTATCATGTTTCCATTATATATCAATTGTGGTATAACCGTCTAAAAACCTCTCCGGTTTCGGAATCACACCTGGATTCCTATCATGTGGTTTATGACATAATGGCATCATCCAATCCAGATCTTTACCAAAAAGATCTTCACACTCTTAACCTATAAGAATGTGCCCTAATACATTCCAGAATCATCTGATTCCTTCTGTAGAAATGTATTATTTTGGCTTGAAGCATTCCAGACTTCCAGCACCAAAACCTTGTAGAATATAAATATTCCTGATCCAAGCTATCATTGTTCCAACTGGGAACCAGGTGATCAATCCTAAATGCATAGACATCATTGTCTAGGGCTGTGTTGTCCCACCCCTGGACAAAACCTGGATTATGTCCAAAGTTTCTGAAAATGTAGAAGGTAAAATATTTTCTAATTAAAGCTGATTTCAAATCCAATCTTCCAGAATGCCAGAAAAAAGAAGATCTTTGTCCAGGGGTGGGACAACACAGCCCTATCATTTTCTACATTTAGCTGTTTTTTTGCATTTAATGGTTTTTTGCGTTAAAAACCTATTAAAATGCTTTGTCACTTGAACCAGGCACCACTGCAGCATCCAGGAACTTATCCAGGCGGCACTCCAACGCCTGAAACCTTCACTGGGTGGCGCCTTGGCGCTTTAAAAATCAATTAGGTAGCGTGATTGTGCTTCTAACCTAATAAATTTACCAAAACGGCACTTTTAAACCACAATTTGGGGGTTTACTTTTGGTTAACCTTAACCAAGCTTCTTGACACAGTCAAGGCAATTAAAATAATATAACTTAATCCTCATTATTTATATTCCCTGTTATATACTAATTAACCTTCCCATAAATTAAATTATTTGAAGATAACAAGTCTTTACTTGACACAGTCAAGTCCATTTTGGCCCTACAATTAAATCCTCATTAATCATATTCAAGGGTATCAATTAATTAACCTCCCCAGCTAATAAATTGTGTTTGAGACACCTAGTCTCATAATCTAAATTGTTCAGATTATTCATTTTGGCCCTCAATTAGTACAGCCTAATTGATTCCTGGGTAATCCATCACTACGCTGAAAAATCTCTCCAAGGCCAATCCTATTGTTTTGAATTTCAACCTATGAAATTCATCACAATTCAACCTCTTTGTGAAATCACAGTCCAACTTGACTGTAGTACGGTCACAATGAGCAAGCGCCTTCATCAAAGTGCCCAAAAGCAGCCACAGGAGTGCTTCTTCTAGTAATACCAGGATTTTCACAAGAACCTGATGAAGCACCCAGATCTTAACAGGCTGGTCTGTCAAGATGGTACCAAGGAGGCTAAGAGCCCATTTGATTGGGTTTCTGCCTTGGTCATGGTTAAAAAAGAGGAAGTGGTCAGCTTTATGATATTTTTATTAAAAGGTTTATTGTTGGCAATCAAGAAGCTTTCCCCTCCTTCATCCAGTACTTCAGGAACCGGTGGGGGTGCGTTTTCCAGGGGCACTGCCAGATTCATAAGGGAGGAGGGTCCATCAATTGTATACAATTTAAGCAGCCTAAGGAATGGATCACCAAGATAACCACTTTGATTTAAGGGTGGCACAATTAAATTTCCCTCTTGGTGAAAGTTAAAGGGTCAGGTTTAATTTAATCATATGTAGGATCAAAATCCAGCATGAAAATGGAGATCAGATTGGCCCCAAATCTCTCGAAATAGGGCTGCTGTTTAAAATCATGATGGCTGGCAAGCCAAGTTTACAAACATGGCAAAAGAGGGTTTGGCCTGCTACTCCAAATAGGACCACCTCAGTAATATTAATGGCGTTGTAAAGGCGCTTGATGCCATATCCTGGTTGCTTTCCTTTACCAATAGATATCCCTTCCTTTCCAATATATGATTTTCAATATAGTTATATTATCTGGATATTGCTTTTTAAAGCCCAAAGGAACAGTATGAAACTATTACAATTGTTAGTATGCTGGCTTTAGAGCTGTGGATACTCTAGTTGCTATTAACTACCCCCTCTTTATTGCAGATTTGGAATGATTGAGCAATTTTGAAATAGGCATGGATCTAACTTTATTTTTAAAGTATTTTTTGGCTTTGAACTATGTTTAATGTTAACAGTGCAGTTTATACAGAGATTTGATATAAGGTTTCTAGATAGGGTATACCACTGTTGTCTCAGATTAATCGTGAAGGGAAATTGTTCTAACCCTGTTCTGCTTAGCTTATAGCGTAGCCAAGTTTTAATCTCCCCAGGAAAATGATCACATGGAGTGAATCCCATCATCCTTACTTAAAAGTGATGCATAGTGTTAACCTTCCCGCCATTGTAGTTTAATACGGGTTGAAGGAATTGAGAAGGTGGATAACATTAACCTTTAAATCCGCCCCAGGATTGGTTTACTTTAAAAATCCTTCCCGATTGAGATAACATTTTAAAGTGACAGCCTTTTGCGTGCTTGGCTGGCTTCTGGGCTGAGCCAGTCTAAGAGCCAGCAGGTTAAAAGATATATTCCCAAAGAAACATCGAACCTGCCATAGTTGCCAACAATATCGGCAAATTGGAACTGTTTTCCCAACTCTGCGCCGGTGGAACGCACAGCTCATCACATGACTCTAAGGGTTAAAGTGACCGTTAGAAGCGATACCTTTTATGCCCATCTAAACTGACCAGTGGCAAACCATTTCCAAAAACGGAAGCCGATCCATTTCAGTCAGATCCAGCAGCTCCATTGGCATAAGTTTCAGCAAAGTTAGATGCAGCTTAATCTTGTGTTGATGGGATTAATTGGCTTTAATTCCCTGGAGTTAGAAAACCCAATGTGATGCAGCTTACAATCCACACAACAGGTTTGGATAATTCCTTAAAATCAGGCACTTTAGTTGTAAATGCAATAATCAAATATTTATTGTCATTATTCAATTACCAATAGAATATATGTATTACATATGGAAAGTGAGGAGGCAGATCATTGCTCTTGGGCAGTCAAAGCTACTATTGAAGATACTAAAAAGCGGATTAGTTTATATGCCAGCCTAATGATTTATAAAGTCCAATAAATTTACACGATCCTGGTGATAATATAAGGTTTCAAATGAGAAGTAGGTTGTGGTCTTTCTGGGTAAACAAATAAAACATATACTTTAAATATATCACAATCTAATACAGTGCAAAAGAATGATAGGCATCTTTTGATTAATATCAATAATCAGGATGATATGAAAAGTTTATTCTCAATTCAATATCTTCTATAATAGCCAAGAACAATGTAACATGGCTATTTAATGAATGGATTCACCTCTTTCATTATATCCTTAGCTCTCATATGATATAGTGACCTGATTGGTATCACAGCCAAGTGATCATGAGGCCAGTATCTTTTTGTAAACACCTCAGAAAAATAAAATAAGCCTATTTTAATTTAATTCCTGGGGGTTCAGGCCAGATCCAATTTGATATTTTTAACCTGCATGGAATACATAACTCTATTAAAGATTTCTCAGATGCGAAATGTACAAATGTTGCAACTAAAATAGACATCCTTATTATCAGTGCATCTCAAAATATACAGAGCGCACTCGGCAATTTTCTTCATGGCAGATATAGTCTCATATTCTCCTCAATTCCATATACTTTACAGGATCTCCTAATCACTTATGATGAGAAAATCTAATCAATACAAAAATCCCATACATGTCTTTATCCAGCCCATGTTCACATCTTACTGTGATCTCTTCCATAAGTGCTACCCTTCTAGTGGCCCAGAGGCTTATTGCCTTGGTATAAGAATCTCCATTATTCTTAATAAAGATCATCTTATTCCTAATCAATTTCCTGTCCTTCCCCAAATTTTGTCTTCCCCAAACCTAATAATAAACTATAACTAGTTTAGGTGCAACCCAAACAGTAAAAATAACAATACATATATTAACTATACAAATCCAAAACCATTCCATATACTTAAAAAATTACTTTCACATGTACCAGACTATACAGGAGATCAATAGCTTCCAAGACTATAGACGCTATTTCCCTACCTTTGGCAAATACAATTAACCTTGTAGCTATATACAAAAAGAAGCTTCCCTTATTTAAAAGTTAGCTGTCCCAATTTAAACCCCAACCCTTTTAATATAACCAGCCTCAATAACATACCCAGATAAACCTTTCTTAAAATCATCTCTCTGTGTTGACCCATGCCAGGAAATATGGCTAGTATGGGTTGGCTAATCCATTGTGTAAATAGCCTGAATTGTGAACAAGCTACCCAAAGTGCTTTTCTCCATAAATCTGATATAATTGAACCCTTACTTCTAATGAAAGATTTGGATAAGGTAGAGGAATTCAATGATAGGCTTCTCTACTCCAAATTTGATAAATTTGGTTGGGATAACTCTAAATGGGTGACCACAATCCATGCAGAGCAGGGGCCTGGCCAAATCAAGATGTGAAGATCCAGTTGAGCAGGCCAAAACTAGCCTTTTATGTCAAGGCAAGAGCTCAGAAGATTTCCCTTTTTTGAAGGACAGAGAGAGAACTGAAAGAATTGCTATCCACACCTTCAAATGCATATATGTGATGAGGAGCAACTTTTGGGGAAGCTTCAAATATTAAATTAAGAACAAGAGAAGTATGTTTTATTGGTTAATACTTTAGTTTATATAGCTTTTGCTGTGACAGGGATTTATTTGGATCAAACCTAGGGGTTAGTCATGTGCAGGATGAGTTCAAGTCACTGGATACTTGGACAGTCATGTGATATTAGTTTGTTGTCATTTCATATATTTTGAACTGTATACTGGATTAGCACCAAACATGGGGATGACTGGATGTTAAGTGGGTTGTTGGTAGCCATAATATCTGTACATCCAGCTCCTCAACATATGCCTGGCTCTGGGGGCTGAAATAGGTAGGCTGGTCAAGTAAGACCTTGAATCTTAGGATGCTATCCTGGAAAGAGAGCATTCTAAGCTCTAAATAAACCCTTCCTTGTTTTTTTAGGAAGTTAGACTTATAAATTAGAATTTAGGACTATTTTTTTAGATATAAAATTGGCTTCTTCTATTTTATATCTTTATTAATTAGTAGAGCCTCCTTGCTTAGTGCCATGTTCCAAACACTAGATATTTATTGGCATTACTTGTGAGAGTTTCCTGGGAACTACCAGCTACTGGTATCATGTCCATCAGGATTAAAACAACACCTTCTCTAGATCTCCCCAAGCTGACATCCTGCTTCCAGCGCTTAGTTAAAGAAGCTGAATTGATAGCAAGGTTGGTTATCAAACAGATCCTTATAGTATTGATATTTCCATCCCAATTTATTCAATAAAAAACCACTTCAAATCTAAAAATCTTGACATTTTATTGTCTTTGAGTATTACTTGATACTCTCAGATATTAAGGGTAAAGCATAGATCTAATAAATTTATTTTCTACAAAAGGTTACAATGCAAAGCTTTGATCTTGGTCAGACAATTCTAAGAATAGATTCTTTAACCTAGATGAATACCTTTTAGAGATATGAAATTACCTTCAAGCTGGACATATCTCCTGCTCCCCCTTCATCTGTTTAGAGGCCTGCTTAAGCTGGTTGATACTTCTAACCTGCAGCTCTTATTTGGTCTAAATGCTCTATAGGTTATATTTAAATGAACATAAGCAATGCTTTTAAATAAAGCCATAAAAATAAACTATGCTCAACTGTCTTCACAGATTCCCAGGCACCTCTTTAAAGTCTTGGTATCCAAATTTATGGGATATAGAGGGGTTTAATTGCCATAATAATCCTTCATATTTTAAAGTTTCTTAGGCTTAAAAGCTTTTAAGGTTTGGTAGATGCTTCCAGAAAATCAAACATCATGGGACACTAGTACAGATCAAGAGATATGGTATATCTGCTGTAATTTCCATTTTTTAAAGATGGATGAAGATCCTAATAAGGTACCATTATCTTTCATAAAGGCAGTTGTTTAACTAGACAGGGCCTCACTTATTTTAAGGGGTCTAATGTCATCCCTAACCATGACTAAGGCTGCTAATATATTTACAATAGATCCACTGTTGGTGTTAGTAGAGGAGTTTTACATTGTTCAGCTAACTTTGACTTTTAATGTAGCCCAGCACCAGTAACCCTTTTATCCTAAACCATTTCACTTCTAATTCAATTATTTCTTTAAGCTACTGATGTTATGCATATCAGTTTATTTTGCTTTTTATATATAATTTGAAATACACCTGTAATATGGGTACCTACTTTGATTCTGACAAAACTTCTTCCAAAAAATGTAATCATGTATAAAGGTTTAAATCTGGACACAATTTAAATAAATTTAAGATGTTTTCAGTTTTCTGCTAAATGCTGCTGTTGGAAATCCAGCTGTTAGGATTGAAGTGGGTGCTTTAATAGGTGAAAAGTAAATAGATGTATTTCTGTAGCTTCTTTAATCACCCCCTCACCAGGAACCACTTTAAACACCCAGTAGAAAGTGGCTCAGAGACCTGATCCAGATATTTCAGCAGTACTAAACCCTACCCTAAAAGTACCCACCCCATCCAAATCATAGTGTTGAAATTTCATAGTAAACCCCCTTGTCAAGGTTCCAAGTCAGAAAAGAAGATATGTGGCCAATATCAACCAACCAAAGATCCAAATCAAGTACAAGTCAAGCTCATCATTTGACTCATCACAGCAAAGGAGATTCCGATAGGAGGCACATACCATTATATCAAGAATGACGCCAACATAGTAGGAGTGTCCAACTAGCCTGGATACCACTTCAAAGCCTATATAATCCTTTCCTTCCAAATAAATCTTAATATAGTTCTAATTTTATCCCTCTTTTAGTAACTCTGCTAACAAAGCACTGCTACAACAATATGACCCACATGAAAATTATGTGGCATACTTCCTGACTTAAAAATGTCCTTTTGAATCCAATAAAGATATCTTTTTTAAAATTCTCACCTTTCTTGTATTATTTAATATTCAGAACTGCATATTGATAAAATATATATTTCAGGTTATAGTAACAAATCTCTTTATTTGGGGCAAAGAAGCCTCTAAACCAGCAGGCTGGCTGACTATCCTGAACCCTTGAGATGCTTCAGGGAGGTTGTTATCACTTTGGGTAGGGTGATTTAAGATGACCTAAATCTAAGCCTTATCAAGCAATCCTAGGCTTAAAGATCACATGGATTGATACCTTTAGGGGTAGATAAAGACAGATCATGCAAATTTGTTTGGTAAAGCTACAGTAATCTCTCTAAACTAAAAAAACTTAGGAAAGCGTGCCTGATTGCACAGCTGGGTCTTTGGGGATGTCATATGGTGATTGTATAAACTAGTCTTTACTTTAAATTGACATTGATCCTTTAGGCTTGATAAGCAAGAGGGTAACTAGCATTCACGCTCTAGATGAAGGATAGGTCAGCCAAGCAACTGAGTTGTGACATTAGACCATATTAACTATGATCAGCCAATCTAAAGTTAATATTTGATTAAAGTTGTAGTGGGATCAGATTATGAAATAGATAATCCTGGAATTTTGTAGCAACTATCAATAATCCTACTTCTATATAACGCTTATACTTGATATAAAATAAAAGAGCAATTATTAAATTTACATTATATGCTTATACGCACTAGCTTAGAGAATACTCAGTCTGGTCTTTAGTAATAAGTAAGTTGTGATTTGAGTTAAGCGTTATACAAAATTCACACAACCCATACCCACAAGTTACAACAGGGGGTTCACCTTCATATTCTGTCACCATATCTCCCCCACAAGGTGAATTCTATCTTTTCCATAGTACAATCAACATATTTCATCTTTTGTGGAAGGTAATGTGGTATAATTTAAAGCAAACCCATTAGATCAAATACACAGTGTCCCCCTAGCCTATATCCAAAGCAATGATGAGTGACTTAAGGGTATCTAATGCTAGAATAGGAATATTTTTTCCAAAAATAATACATAACCCCAGCTTTATTCCCAACAATTTTCCAATGCCATTTCCAAAAAGCTATTGGAAATCAGAGCTTTTGAGATGTAAATAAAAGGTGAGAAAAGTAGTTCAATCGGATTTTTTTATTGCTAGCCAGTATAATATCCCCATTATAGGTTGCATGCCCCCAACAATTCTTAAACCTTTTATATTAAAGCTAGATAGATTCATTATAATTTAAAAAATTGTACTTGTGCAGTAGTTTTCATAGCTTCCAGGATAAAAAAGCCTGTCTTAAAAAAATAAAGGGTCAGGTTGCTGGCTGCAATTTTATAGATTTTATCAGCTAATCATAAGATTCCAAAGCTTTAAAAATCCTACCCTGATGTGGTACTAAATAAAATCAGATAAATGGTAAAAGAGCTGATGCATCAGCAAAAGATCTTGTAACACCAAACTAACTTGGTAAAGCTGCTCTAATCTGTAAGATTTTTAATTATTGTGTAGTAGAGGTACAACCTGTTGTATAGAATATAAAATATAGATCAAAATTCAAACAAGTTTTCACAATTGCAAAGTAAAAAGGTCTCAAACAAGCTGGATAATGTTCACATCCTAAAACATAATAGTGATAATTTAATGTAATGATAATCAATCTAAATAGAGCTCTTGGGCATTTTATCAATTTCTTTAGTCCTTTATTTGATAATAAAAGGTTTAGATTAGGTCTGAAACTGGTATCATAATTGCAATCAACTCACCATCAATAATATCAAATATCTCATTTGTGCATTTTTTATTGCGCTTTTAAAATACATATATCAGTGATATCAACTGTGATATGCTTTAGGAGCAATATCATAGGCAGTAAAAATTAAAAAATCTGGGGATTAAGCTTAGTAAGGCTCTCATTTATACCCAGACATTTGATATTAGATAAATAAGGCAAACTTTTTCATGTCTCCTGGATTAAACCTTCTCTCCCTGTTTTTAACACTATCAATCTTCAGCACAACTTGCCCTCCAATACTGATCACCACACAGAGCAATAGTCAAATTTCCACAAAAGATGGCAAATTTGATTTTAGCACAATCAGCATCCAGGGCCAATCATACCTGAATGCAGCCAATCAGCATTCAGCTTGAGCATTTCCAAACTGAAATTCTGAGTCATCACAGGCAAAAATTTGGGGAGATTTGTGGCACTCAAACTGTGAAGCCTAAATTAGGATGAAATTGTGAGCCAATTAAACTTTGTCCATGCCACATTTCTGGGAGAAATCAATAAATATCTGAAAAAGGCTTTCAGAAAAATGCAGACCAAGGTATTTTATTGTCCACCAAGATTATATTTTGAGTATTATAACATTAGGGAAGTACAGGAGAACCTTTTACTTTGGTGTAGCCTCCAGCCTGGAAGAATGTGTTATAGTCATCAGAAATAACAATCCTGATTGGGTCTGCAGCCCAAAGGTAATGTGAAATTTACTTCTTACTTCTGGATGAAGGTTCATAGTTGAAATTCTATATTTTAATATATACGTTTATACTGTATGATAGCAGTATTATATTTTTCTCTTTTAATATAGTTCAAATTAAAGGAAGGGATTTGGTGATAGGATTTGATTATGATTCATTGTAAATTATAATAGGAGTAGATATGAAATAATATCCTTTATTCATAAACTAATACTGAGGCTGGCCCAGCTGCCTGCGTTATTTCTGAGGTTAGCTTACAACAATAAGATAGAGACTGAAGTAGCATTAAGGCAATGCAGCTGGTGGCTTAACCTTGAGGGGCAGATTCTAAAAAGAAGCTTACTTGATAACTTCAAAGGCATCAGTGTTCATTATAGACATGCTGTACAACTAAGTCCCTTAACCAATCAGAATCATCTATCTTCCTGGGCCACTACCCAGGGCTAGCTAGCCAGCAGTTGGATACTAGTTCACAGAGATGATTGTTTCACTTAATCAGAGATACCCTGATAAAATAGGCTCCAGGTCCTTTAATCTTAGAGTGATTGACCTGTTAACCTAATTAATGATGAACTTTTCTAGGTGTGATGTATATGAGAGTCCATATGATAGCCCTCTTGTTATAAAAGTAGTTAAATTTTATAATGGTAACTATTATGAGATTTATATTCAGGCTCCTATCAAAGTAAACTAAGTAATTGTGCAATATCTGCATGTTCCATCATTAATTAGTAACAGTGATTTTGTATCAGGAACCTATCCACTGGGAAACCTGCACCCAATATAGCGCACAATTGCCAAAGGGTTTGGGCTGGTGACCAGGGATCCTATGGGGATAGAGACCATTCCCATATTTAAGATCTTTTCAAGGAGACATTATCTGCCCAAGAGTGGGTTGAAGCAGCCCAGGAAGAAGTAGGAACCCAAGTAGCTTAACAGGAAAGCTAACACCAAGGGATAGAAAACCAAGGCAATTGAAGGCTTGGGGTTTTCTTGATATGATTTAGTGTTCTCACAGATTGGTGAGTTTCTCAAAAGCAAAAGAGCAATGTGCCAATAACCTGGTATTAAACAGTACCAGGTTCTATTGGCATCAGGAGACTTAATAAACTAGAGTCAGTTCTATTCCCTAAAAAAATGCTAGTCAAGATGGCCTGTAATAGTAGAAGCCAAACTAACCATCTATACCCAAGAGACTACTCTAAAGAAGACTTGGGCATACTCATGGTTCTTTGAATAATGGGTTTTAGAAAAAAACAAGTAGAAAGTTTGATTTTCTAGGAACAGACTTTTTTGATGGAATAATTTTTGAAGATATAAAACACATACTTATATAGCATGGTATAAGGAGAAAATACTGTTTAGAATATAGAGTAGTTTAGAGAAATTGAGGGGGTTGAGAAGGGGAACTGGATTTCAGGAGAAAAATAATCATCTCCATTTTCTTTAAAATAAATTAACCTTGGTGTCCCTAATATTCCCCAAGTATTTCTTTAAAAAGCTTGGGGAAACAGCAAATGATCCTACAAGCTGGGATGAGCGCCAGGAGGCAACCTCCAGAATTAACTCATATAGCATGGAACATCTTCCATGTCAAAAATTCCCAAAAAAAATTTTGCTTTATCTTTTATAATATCAATTAAAAACTAAAACTAAAAATTAAAGCTATCTTTTATTATCAGTATCAACTATTTAAGCCAGAAAAAACATCCTTGAATAAATAAAATAAGAAAAATATTTTGAGGATTGTCAACATGGAGTATGTTTCATGCTGTATGAATTAATTCTGAAGGTTGCTGTGCCAGGGGTAACCAGGGAGGAGACAGAAGGAGAAGCAGAAACAGAAAGATCAGAGCCTTCATTTTCTAGAGCTGGCTTAAAGTTAAAACCTTTAAAATTGATTTTGGAATTAAAAGGCAATTTATTTTGATTGGCTAGCCACTTTAAATTCAGTGAACAAATAATATAAACTTAAATCCTTATTATTAACTTTAGTTAGACAACTTTCTGTTATACCAGAGGTCCTAGGTTTGATCCCTGTAGCAGAAAAGATGTCTGCAATTAATGTGATCAGCCTAAAGAATCAGGTAACAAGAATGGTATAATACCTACTAATAATCTATTATTATATTTAATACTGGTAAAAAATGATAGAAGAGCTCAATGAGCTTCTATCACCCTTTAAGACACCAATGATGTCAGGAATATTTGGATAGAGATTAATGACAAGGTGTCAGGATTGACAATTCTTCCTCTCTGGAAACCTGGGCCTGGGAGCAGGAATTGAACCCCAACCCTGGACCCTGCCAGGCTGCCGTGCCTGTGGACTGCAGGACCGCCCACCCACGCCTTTCTGGGATTGAGCCCCCGCAAGCTGATACCAAGAATGTTGGCCCATGCAGTGAAACAAGCCAAACCAAGGGAATTATTGCACCAAATGGAAGACTAATCACAGCGCCTAATAGAGGTACTGATTTGGCAACTATTAGCTTCATGAAATTGAAGTCTACACCAGCAACCAATCAAGAGCTAACCCAGGAAAGAAGCAGGGCTTACGGCCCAGTCCCATGACCACAACACTAAAGCAAGATAATCAGGTAGCCAAATCAAGATTCTTGACCAATAAAAGAACTCCCGGGCTGAGTGCCATTTTGATGCCTTTGAACCCAAGCACTCAGTTCCCCCGGCCCTGCCCTTACCAATGCCCTGATGAACCCCCATGGAAAATGTTAAGTTTGGAGGGGGGTACTATATAGACCAAGGACCCTGGGCTCCAAACTTATTGCCATTTTTTAATAAAGGTTATGTTATTTTGGCTCACACAGCTATTGCCTTATTTTGTATTTGCTGTCTACCAATTCAGTTAAAGATCTTCTGGCCCGCCTGCCCCACCACCCTCTGTTTTCTGTCCTCCTGGTGTACCCTTTGGACCTGTCCACTTTACCGACTACCCTCTGAAGTCTGAATACAAGGAATACACCCCAGAGAAGATACTCAAACTCAATCCCCTGGCCCGCATACAATCTGCTATTAAATACAATCAACAAGGCCTGTGGATATTTTCAACACCCAAGTTGTTCAGAGGAAAATTCAATTATCTCCCTGCTTCTGACCTGTCCATGGAGCCGCCCGTGACACCAAAACCCATGCCTGCTTCTGCACCTGACCTCCCAACCAACCATACTGGCAAGCTGTTTGGGATTGTGTACATCACCCTCACAGGGGTGGTGGACACCATTGTACTGGCCTCCAACCTGTGGTCTTGGGTGGGGAAGTCCGCCTCCTACCTTTTAAAGTTAGCTCCCCTCTTGTGGTGGACATTGCCTGCAAAAAACCCTGCCCAAGTTACCCCTGAAAAGAATGGGCCGGCTGCTCAAGACTGGATCTCTGACACAAGGACACATTCACATCTGCAAACTATACAAGATTATGAAAAGGTCTAGTGGCCACACATGTGGTAAGACATCATTTTTCCCCTATAGATGTGTGTATTGTGTGAGAAAAATAAGTCCAAACCTTCCCTGTTAAAGTCAGTGTTGCCTGCCAAGGCCATGGAACCCTTTGAACAATGAGCTCTTGACATTTTAGGACCCTTTTTGAAGGTGAGTTAGGGAAGAAGTGCTTTATTACTGCCATTGACTATTTCAAATGTTGATCTGTATCTTGGGCAACCATCAACCACACTGCCATCACCATTGCCTGGTTCATTGATAAGAAGATTGTGGCACACTTTGGTTGCCCCAAGAAACTCGTTATAGATGGATGGTTGGAGCTTGTGGGCAATTTCATGGGAGCATATTGTGTGGAGAATGCTTTAGAACGTGTGGTCATGATGCAATACTACCCACAAGCCAACAGGTAAGTGGAACAACTAAATGTTTCCCTAGTTCGGTTAATTTCTAATCTGTTCCAAGAACATTCAAACACTGCTTGGAAAGAAGAACTACCAATCACATTACTCATCCTGTGTACTAGTATCAACTACAGCACAGGGTTCATCCCTAGTGTGCCAGCCTTTGGCACTCCTGATGTAATGACAGGAACAGATGAGGGCAAGTTGAAGTCAACAGTACAAGCCAAATCACCCCCAAAGTCACCCCCTTGCTAGAACAGTGATGTTCCAAGGCCCGCAGCATTGAGCAAGAACAGATTAAGGGGGCAACCAAACACCTTAAAGCCCATTATTATGTAGGTGAACCATTCTATGCCTTAAACCCATGCACTGCAAAACTTGATCCTAACCACCTTGGACCCTTCAAAGTTGCAACTGTCTACAATAACCATACTTAATAGCCTAAAGATTCCCAAGGCAACACCAAGAAGCTCTATCACAACCAATTGTAGCCCTGCTGCGCTGTGCCCACCTAGAAACGTTTTTATGCAGCTTCTTGGATTTTCTACAGACCCCAATATTGGTCAAGGAAAAGAAACAGGGGGAAAATGGGGTGTTGTAACTGAAATTGACTCCCCACCCACCAATATATATTATGATACACAGGGGGCGCTCATAGAGGTACCCCACGACGTATCTAATAACATTGGGAATCTCTCTTCCAGTTCCTAATATAGGCAATATCTCCTAGTTAGTTGTGTATTCAATTCCAATCACTGATCCCTTGATTAGATATAATTAACTTACATCATACTTGGATCCTTCAACAATACTATCCCTGGTGGATCAGGGGCTTCCCCTTCTGGTAAATTAACTATGCTTCCTAAATAAATCTATGTCTTGCTCCTATCCATTTTCCTTCCTATTTGGACTGTTGTCCTCCTCATTCTAAATACTGGACTATAAATAGTTCAGTTGAAACACATGATTCCCTGTGCCAGAAGATTCACCCCCAACTGGGGGTGCTGGCTGCTCCTCTGTTCAAGATTAATGCCAGCACAAAAAAGCTCATATGGAATCCTCTTGCAAGTCATCACTTCATACAAACCAAAGAACTAATGGTAACAGCATCTATCCTAAAGCATCCCAAAACATATGAAGCCTACAAGCTTGAAACAGGTATCTCTTATAACTTTGTTAGAAGAGTAATAAGAAGGCAGACAATGGGCAAGGAACTTCTACCTGCTTAGTTCAAATCACATAAGGTATCAGAAAATGAAGATACAGATCTCTATTCATTATCTGAGCTTGTAGCAAGCACCCATTGTATCACAAGATGACATTTATACCAGGAAGCAGCACAGGAATTCAAAACAATAATCATCCAAAAAACATTAGTGCTCTTAAAGACACAGAATCACTTCCAAAGAAGATACACTGAATAGATGAGTCTTTTATAAATGTATCCAAAGATCATCCAATACAGGCAGGAAGAGGGCTGCTACCTCAGACACCTTATCAGAGCTATACCAAAAATTTTGGCTCTGTACCAATGATAAAGACCAGATTGACCCATGGTTATAAGAGGATATCTTCAAGGGGCTTCCTTCCTGGAGCAACCATGAGTACACAAAGAAAGGTCCTTGGGGACAAGCACAGGTCAGAAATTTTTCTGGTGTGTTGCATTGTACCCTTTTAAGTGGCAACAATGTACCCTAATTTCCATTAGCACCACCAAGAATCAACCACATCTCTTTTTTCAAATAGACTATATGGCACCTGCAGCAGGAGCTCCTATTAGCACCTCAAGACTGGCTATAGTTGCCTGATGCTCCAGAAAGCATCAAGGGTGCCTCAGAACAACACAAGAGGTGTGGAAGTTACACCCATCCCAAGCTACCACCAAGTTCTGTAGTACCCATACCCATGATCCAATCATCTAACCCTTGAGCATTGGGAGAAGTAGGGCACATATCCAGAAAGAAAAAAATAGTAAGCAAATTTTCACAACAATCAAGTACACACCAGGATAGAGCAAGGGATAAATAGCCTAAGAGCACTAGCCAGAGATAGCTTGTTGGCAAAGGAATGATCACCAAGCTTTGAAAAGCCCAAGCTCCTCATCACAAATGGAGGTAAAGGACTTGTCAAAGGCAAGAGGTAAAGTTTACCTGGCCAAGAGCCCCATGAAGCCTAGAATTGGTAGCCCCTATAACCCGCAGGAAAGAGGTAGAGCCAGAAGATGGGATGGGTCCCAAGTAGAAACCCACTATCAGGTACTGGCCAGCAACCCCCATGTTTGAGAAGGTATGCCCCCAACTCCACTGAGAGTCTTCTGCAATCAAGTAGACCTGGACTGGGGTGATGTTCTGTATGGATGAATTTCCAGGCACAGAATAAACGTTGGTAGCAGAACACTGGGATTCCAACACCCCTTACCTGAAGAGATTACTGATGGGGTTGGCTCTGATGTACAAGGAGTAGGAAAAGATCAAGCAAACATGGGAAAAAGAGGACTGAATAAGAAGCTATCCCAGTCCAGTATAAGAGGTCTCAAGCCAGAGGGAACGTCTGGGCAGCCAACCTTGACAGGCAAGGATTGACCTGGGATGACAAGTGCAGGGGATGCCAGGGGAGTTGGACCCAGTAGCACCTACTGTATCCAAGACTGCCACCTGTGACAGAAATTGACAGATAGTAAGGATAGGTCTCAATTTGGTGAGGAATAACCATCCAAATCCACATAGAGTTGATGACTAACCACCACTGAAACTTCAAATACTGTTTGGTAAAATTTCAAAAAGAAATACTGGGGCTTAACAAAATTATCAAGCCTAACCAAAGGAGTCCTAGATATATGGCTTGAGGAAGGATTAAATTGTCTTCAGCATAGAGCTCTGAACATTGAGAAGGTATAACTGTCTCAGTTTCAGATTCATCAGGAAAGACACCAAGGCTCTTTCAGGGAATTTTCCCCTGACAACAACAATCTCTCTTTATTGGGAAATTGTTCTACCTCATCAATGATTGCCTATCCAGAAAGTAACAAAAAAATTGTATTTTCCATCCAATATTATCAACAACGTCTTGGATGGGGATCAAACCCAGGACCTGAAAGAGAAGGCACAGGTTAGTTTACAGTCAAAGTGTTAACTTAAATTACCTATTTATGTTGATACAATACATTTGCCTATTGTTCTGCCCTTCAAATCTACTTTTGAAACTTTTAATAGTTCAGCCAACAACGTCACTTACCGCTTGAATTCTGATTGGCTGCCTGCCTTGATCTTGCCGCTCTTAAACCCACTTGTTATATATACAACTATGGCTCCGCAGTTGATCTCTGTTAATATTAAGCTTATCAACTGCTTAATTGTTTCTGATCTTGTGGCTGTTTTTTGGACTCTTTTCTTATAAGTGTTTTAATTACTTATATTATTAAGCTACCACCCAATGCACATCTTGGAGAGGTATTTCATTTCAATCATTATTGTCATGCCAATTATTGGAGAATCCCTTCACATCAAAGGTTCCTCTTAAAACTGCTTCAACCTCTATTGAAGTATTTAAGGGAACAAATTCAATTCTTCCTAATTGTTACAACAATAAATACTTATATTACTTTACTCCTGCCCACCCTTATCTCTTGATCCCTCATTTGAAACCATGAAATAAATCTTATTCCTGTTCTGGTTTATAGTCCTCCTGCTTACAGTTGTATTAGGTCTTTAAAACCCTACTCCCACCACTGACTGGTATAACTCCTCTCCCAATGATGCCCACCAGAAGGAGTCTCTGGCCAACGGGTGGTTCAAGTATCCCTCCAGCTACTGAGGAAGAAAGTTACATTATAGTTGCAACATCACTCCTCCTCCTCCAGTAGAACCCTCTCTGGTTAGACCCAACACATCTTTCTACCTGTTGACATACTTGGTAGGATATTATCTATTGGGTTGGTTCAGCTTGATGATGGGTAGATTTGCTTATTTGGGCCATTTGGGCCATCTTGCCATGATCACAGTACCTATTGAATCAGTAATTGCAGGGCTCAACTTAGGGGCTTTGGTCCACCAGGTAGGGAACTTGTTCCCTATCAAGTGGGTCCCTGACAGGTTCTGAGGCATTAATGTAACATTAGGGGGCGCTGATGGCAAAGTACCCAAGGCAGGGCCCCATCCTCTAGCAATAATTCAACTCAGGATCAAGTTATACAGGATGGTGCAGAGTAGACCAACTACCGGATGCATTGTTAAAATAAGCTTAGACCAGGAGAACATTTGGTTTATTGAGTAATTTAAGGAGGGCTCAACTCTTAAGAGTTGAAGGGTGAAATTTTCTAACATTTACCAAATCCAACTAAGCAATACTACCTGGATCCATGGCTCCTATTCCGCCTGCATCATCTAAAGAGTACCTTGTCCAGTACGCAAAAAACCCTTGAGTGATTAATTTCTGTTGACCGTTCTGATAAATGAGATTGTATCAAGTGGCTATCAGATTACGTCTATTTATCAGTGTCAACTTACACAGGGTAATTGAATCACGCTGGCAAACTGAGGCAGCAGTAACCCATTTCCAATCAACAGTATGGTTTAAATCAGTCAATTCAGTTAACTGTTTGGCGGTCTTCCAAGCTTTGCAATTAGGATAGGTAATACCAGGCATTATGGAAGCTACTGTGACACCACCCAAGCAGCTTCAAAGTGTATGCTCCACAGCCGGCCCAGGCCATCACTCCCACACTGCAAAAAAGCTATTCCCACCTTCCCAATCCAAGGCCTAATGAGACCCCTACAAGCACCAGTCTAGGTACCCCCAAGGAAACACCCACACCTCAACCCCAAACCCCCAGGGCAATACAGGGCAACCCCCTTAATCAATTCCTCATAGGAAAGTTTCCCCAAGGGTTGACTCAACTGGCAAGCAAAGGTGGCCCTAGCCCCAGATCCAGGTGCATTGCTGGGGTGGGCAGGCCTGCATTTAAAGGGGATCTGGACCTTAAAGATCTCTTATGGCTACCACAACCTACCTGGGCGCTGGGTGGTTGATCAGGCAACCCTATCCCTCTCTGCTTCTAGATGGAGGCAGGCAATAATCCTCTCCTTTTATCCTCCCCTCATCTGGAGCTTAACCCTCACAGGAGTATACCTCTGCAGCAGTTAGAACCCTTTGAGATGGGTATCCTTACTGGGCAGGTTTTCTGGGGTCCTGTCCCCCCAGGTTGGTGGGACCTTGAGAGGGCATGCCTCTTATGGGATGGCAGGGGTAAAGATGGTGGTTCCAGCTTCCTGGTTGGAAGGTGGAGGGTTAGATCCCCATATAGGGTAAGTTCAAGCCTCCCCCTCCACCCTACTGGTATCCCCATGCCTACTCAGGTACGGCCAAGAAAAATTGCTTGGGGGTGCCAGGGATCCTGAACCCCCAGGGTTGGCTGCTGGATCACCTCCACACCGGGGTGTCTGCCCTGGTGGGAGCTTGCTATTGCTCCTGGATTGGGGGTCCCCAAGGTTGACTGATTTCTGTTGGTTGGGCCCTGCAGCCCCAGCACCAGATGGGGCTGGGCAACAGCAGGGTCCCCCGGGAAAGGGCAGTGTGCAGGTGATTTCTGGGCTGGGGTAGGCCAGATAAGGACGGTGGAGGGGGCTTGGACCACAGTGATTAGATCCCCTCCCTGCCTCTGTACCCAGATTGCTGTGCAGGTGAAAACCTCATCCAGGGGCTCATCTACCCACCAGGATCCACCTGGCTGCTCTGCATGCAGTTAGCTTTGGCGCTTCTGGGCCCTCCTTGGGGACCAGAGTTGGGGGCCCAGGGGGACTGCTTGCTGAGGAAGTACCCTTGCCAGGTTCTGCCCTCTCCCTAGCAGTCTTCAGCTTGGTGCCAGCTGCCTGCCCTCTGCAGCACAGGGTTCATTACTGCCAGGGTTCTTAGAGGTTTTACAGTTACTTAGCGTGAAGCATCTCAGGGCATGGGTGAGTAGCTGCTGTTGAGGGTTGGGGGAGAGGGGCCGCTGAAGCAGGTATGACAGGATGGGTTAGCATGGTTATCTCTACAGGTGCAGCCGCGCATCAGCAGTCCAGGTTTGTTGTGAGCCCCTTTGGTCAGTAAGCAACTATGGGGTATGCACCACTGAGCGGGGACCAATTTTGATGAAGGTTCCAGGAAAAACCCCCAGGGCTCATTCTTGGTCAGGTTGGTGTTGAACCATTATTGAAGAGCTTGGTGGCGGTTCCTGCAGCTCTGTGCAGGGTAACCTTGCCCAAAGGCTTTGGGTACCCTGCCTGTGTGAGTTTGGTCTGCATGCTCTGGATCCAGAGGGTGGCATTCTCTCAGAAGAGCTGGGAAAGGGTACCAACCTCTAATGAGCAGAGGGATCAGAAGGCTACATGGAGTCCCTTGTGTCATGACCTGAGTTTGCTGTTGGGAATCAAAAGCTGCAGAAAGATTCAGAAGGGGCTCTGGACCTGGGTTACCAGGTTAGAGGACCACATAGACCTTGCTCAGGTTACCAGTTGCAAGCAGGGGACCTCACCTGATCCCAGATTTGGAACAGAGGGAAATCAGGTGGATAGGCTTCAACCCTTATGAAGATATCCCACCCCCAACCACTTCCCAGGATATACCAGATATATAATAGCCAAAGGTCACAGCATCAAGATGACAGTTGAGAGGGGTAAATAGGTTATACCAGTGGGAACCTTGAGAGGAACTCTTAAATACCTGATAATCATCCTAGCCACCTTGGTAGCCAAGTATGATGCTGATGATGCTATATCAAGCGCCTCGGTTTCCAATCAAGTTGGGCCAGTGAATCTATCACAACTCTCTCCTACCTGATCTCCCTTGGGATACTTGATGCTGCATTTGACGCTATACCCCAGGTTTCTGGCTGACCTGCTGGCCAAACCCTCTCCAGGGGATCATGGTTTGATCTGTGAGCCTGTACATCTGAAAGGCTACATCTCCTGGAACCTGCCGGGTATGTTTTCTGGAATTTTATGGTTGGTTCTGCTTGCACCTTCCTGTACCCCATCCTCCAGAGGTATGATGTTAGTGTTGATATGGGCCAAGTTGGCCTACAAGTTACTCTATCATGTGATGCTATAGTAATTTGGATCAACATCCCTCCCATGGTGGCTTTATGGCAGGTTTCTAACCGCTTAATGATGGCTTCTTGGCAGTCTAGTGAGGCCTTGGCCCCACCTCAAGTTGGGTATTTGGGATTTCTTATGGGGATAGGGAAAATTTTGAGTTGCATACCTTACAGGGATACCTTACCCTTCTATATAGGTTCTTGGGGTGGTAGGGAGGGATATCACTTATCTATAGGAGATTTTCCCTTGGGTGGTATAGATACCTACCTGGGCTACTGCTGGGATATGTACACCTATGAGAAGTATACCCTACAGGGAAGGGGGATCCTGAGGACATCCTTGTTGAAGTAGGGGGCTTTATTAGAGCTAGGAGGATATATGGTTTTGGATGGGATGATCCCTATAGCAGATCAAGGGATAGTCCAAGTAGATCAGCTGGATTGAGCTTTTGAGAGATCTCAGGTTGGAGTAATGTAGTATATGGTTAGTCTATTGAGAGTTCTTATGTAGTTCAATCATACTTATAGAAATGTGTGCTTGGAATATGTAGATCGTTCTGATAAAAACACAAGTTCTGGTGTTTTTTCAAGGTGGTTGCTTAAAGATCGAAGGGTTAATGGACTATGCTTCTGTTGTTATTGGGTTTGTACCGGCAGGAATAAAGGGAGGGGTTCTTGGGTTTTAATTGGTGCTTCTATAGTTTCTTTTAGGGTGGCGGGGATTGGCTCGGGATTAAGGTTGGACGTGGTGATTGGTTACAAGTCGCTCGGCGGGAAATCATTTAAAGCTCCGTTTGGTTTGGGTGTTGAACATTGGTGGATGGGTAGCAAAAGGGTGATTGGGTATACGCTGGAATGGGATATTTTTCAAGATGTGTTGTTGGATAGATATTTAAATTTTATTTTAAATGATGTACAAAGGATAAATATATGGGATAGTAATAATCAAGATGTTTGCAGGTGTGGGTGTATAACTGCAATGAGTTACTTTATTGGGTGGTGGTGACTTTTGCACTGCTCAAGCCACTTGGCTAATTAAAGTGGCGAGCGTGACTTGGCTTGCAATGCAGGAGCAGTCCGTGGGAAATGTCGGTTGGCGGAATTGATTTGGCATTGCCCAGTCGGGAGACGGAGAAAACCCACCACGATGGCAGAGTGTTTATTATTAGTTCGGTAATCTACCCAAGTGGACTCGGTTTGGATTGGAGAAGGTGGCATTGATGGCTGTAAGCTACGGCATCAGGTGTTGACATGACAATTCCTTGCAGGTTTGGCGGTGGATGTTGTTTTCAATCTCCGCCGCATTTCTGGAAAGCTTTAGTGATCATTTCCTCTTGGCAGAAGCCGCCCACTTTAAAACCCAGCAGTCTTGGTTGAGAAACCGGCATGCTGATCGCAAGGGCTGGAGGGTTTCTTGCTGGCACGGCACTGGCACGCCGCATGACACGCATTGTAGGTGGTACTGAGGTTCAGCCTCGTTTCATGTACCGGTTCATGGTATCGTTGCAGCTGCACACCATCCACAAGTGTGGCGGTACTTGGTTCAGAGATTCCCTTGTTCTGACGGCTGCTCACTGCACAAAGGGCGAAGACTTGAACCACTTTGTCATCATACACCGCCATGACCTGTCGATCCCCGAGCAAGAGGAGGAGTCAACACGCCATCATGTCCTTGGCCGTATCGTGCATCCCCACTTTGACCCAGAAACTTATCAGCACGACATTGCTATCTGGAACTTCGCATCCCCGCCCAACGACCCCCCGAGCATTGCCCTGGACGACGCTTTGTTAAACTACTCCGCCTCGCTGTTGACGGTGACGGGATGGGGCAAGGCCCAGAGCAGAGTCCTTGGCTCCAACCTTTTGATGCAGATCCGGATCCCCCTTTTCAACACCACACACTGCGTTTCAAGCTACGACGACGAGGATCTGCAGGTCTACCCCTTGCTAATGGTCTGTGCCGGCCTCCCCGAGGGTGGCCAAGACGCATGCCAGTCGGACTCGGGCGGACCCCTGTTCCTGGGTGAACCGCCCACCCTTGTCGGGATCGTGTCATGGGGCTTGAAATGCGCCAAGCCTGGGCTGCCGGGGGTCTACACCCGCATCTCCAGCCATGTCCCATGGATTGAAGAGACGTCTGAATATTTCCATTCCCAACCACTTTAGACCCTTGCCCCAATCCCGCTTAGACCATCTCAACTTCACTTTAACTCCTCAAGCATATCCTACATCAAATATCCTCACTCAACATCCTTGTTCCCATATCCCTTGGGCCAAACCCACTCCATCTCCAGCACCTTTTTTTCTGACAACCTTATTTCCAACAAATTTAGCTACAAACAATAAAATATCCAACTTACTTCATTATCAATACACATACAAAGCATTTCTAAACCTGAATCACATCCCCTTCCTTCCCACACCTTATATATCAACAATAACCCACATGTTTAAAAGTTTAACCCTTTTCAAATCATTTAGCAAATAACATCATAATACATCTTCCAATACTTCTGAAATAATTAACAAACGACCAACATACTTACAAACTATCCATCCCAACACTAAAAACATTCCACTCCTAATAAAAAAGCCATCTTTAAACCCCATCGAAACCATATACACTATAACCATCCCGACGCTTATCAGAACATAAAAGCAAATAAATTATTATTATAACATCTTGATCCATCTCTCGACCGGATTCCAATCAAATAAGACCTTAAATTATAACCCCCACCGATCAAGGTTTAAACCCCAACCCTAACCCTAACCCACACCTTAAAGAGATCACACTATATGATCCCCAGATCCGCGTCCTTGCCCCAGTAGCCGTGAAGTACCCACCGCCCCTGACCAGAAAGTTCCCTACCCCCCGATCACTTCCTTAAATAACCCTCATCCATAATGTTTTATGCTTGCCAACCCCTAACCTGCAGCCCCCTCTGGTACATTCAAGCGGATCAGAACCCCCAGCCAAGATGTTTCACCTGTCCACCAAGATGTGATCCCAAACTTCCTAGAATCAGGGAAGTGCGGGGGAGCCTGTGGCCTTGGCATAACCTGCATCCCAGGAAGATCTGTTGAAGCTGTCCCAAGCAGAAAGTCTTGCTGAGCCCATAACCCAGAAGCAATATGACATCCTTCCCACTTCTAGATATAGGTCCATAGTTGCACCTCTATACTTTACCATTCAGATCTATACTGTATGACAACATGACATTCTTTTTCTCCTTCACTATAGTTTCATAAGGAGGAAGGAATTCCAAGACAGGATATTCTACCTTTGACCATAAATCCCAACAGGAACAGATACAGGTTGCTAGCCTTTATCCATAGACTAAGCCTGAGGTCAGGCCAGCTATCCCATCATTTCCAAGGTTAGCTTCCAGCGCAAAGATAGATCCCTGAGCAACACTAGAGCAACATAGCAGGGGTTCCAACCTTGAGGGGCAGGTCTCAAAAGGAAGCCCCTTTAACAACTCTCCCAGCATCTATCCCAGACACGCCACACAACTGAATCCCTTCACCAATTAGGATCAGCCGTCTTCCTGGGCCACTACCCAGAGCTAGCTAGCTTAAGTCAGCAACCAGTTCACAGAGAAGATGATTCACCTAATCAGAGCTACTCTGATCCAATAGGCTTCCAGGCCTTTTAGATCAGAGTGGTTGGCTTGGAGGCTCTTCCATATTAGACTCTTCTAGATGTAATCCTGGTGACAGTCCATATGTAGCCCATTGGTTCCAGAGTACAATTTAAGTTTAGGGCTGAGATTGTTATAGATGCCTACTTCAGTGCTGGTCAGGGTGACCTGATCAGCTGCACAGTACCTCTACGCCCCGTGCATCAGTTTGGGGCAGGATATGTTTGATACTGGGATGGGATCTGATTATCAATTGGTTGATATTGGGGCCCAATTGTGGTGTTCCTTGTTGGATACATCAATACCCTCATAGCTGGGCGCCCCCAGCTGTTGGCCAGATAAGCTAATCTTCCAAAGTCCTGGAAAAGAGCAACCTGGCCAGCGGCTGGTTTAAACCCCCACCCCCAGAGCTCAGCCATAGCTTAACCAGACCAGTAGGTGCAGAAACCATCACTTCAACCTTTGATCTAGTCAAGGTTGCAATATTTTTAACTAGTAGATCTAATACAGGGATCCTGGGTATATCCCGCTAAACCCTGGCTTGGGATTTCATGCTTCTGACCCTCTCCAGCTATAAGCCAATACTTCTGGCACTGGACAAACAATGGGAATAGAGGTTAGAACATGGCACTGCCCTTGAGAAGCGAGGGCCTCAAGATCAACCCCCACAGGCCCACTTCCCCGCTTGGGACTGTGGATGTACTCCTAGGTGCTGGGCTGGGCCCTCAGTTTAACGGTCCATCTTGATCCCTAGATGATCCAGCTTCCACCCAGCATGAGCTGTAGAATGCCTCCCCAGAGGACCTGGGGAGAGGTAGGGCTGTGAAGGGGGTGGTGTTATATCCTGGCCGGCACCCCCAAGCTCACCTGACCCCCACCAAGCCCAGGTGCCTGGAGCGGTCCCCCATCCTCTGGCTAGCCCCCACCAGGGAAGATCCCAGACCATGCCTCTTTCAAGAGCGGCATTGATCCTACACCTTCAGCGCACCCTACAGCCCTCATAAGTAAATACCTGTCTGAACCCCCTCAGCCTCTACCAGATCTTGGGGCTCCCACATGGGATACCAAGCTCAATCCCCCCATCCCTACAGGGCCAGGGGGGATGAACATAAAGAGGGTAGGGAGCCAGGTTTAAGGGAGCCTAGCTCCCCAAAGAGATCAGAGTATCCTGAGCTGGTCCCTGGAGATGCTTGGGGATGACTAGGGCTAAAATGGGAAGCTCCTGGCAGCTGCTGAAGCTCCTCTGCAGGGCAGGGGCCCAGAACTGGCTGCAGGGGATCCGCCAACCTCTACCCTAGGAGCAGGGGTGTGTAGGGAGGGGGCTTTAAGCCAGTTGGGGGAGATCAACCCCCACGGTGCCCTGACTCTGCTGGCAGATCCGGTGCCCAGGGTCCCTGTAGGGCAGTATATCTTTCCTACCTAAAGGTACTGCTGTGCCCCAGCTTGGTTGTTTGTTGCTGAGCCAGTACCCCTCATGTGGGCAGGCGGCAGGGCTACAGATACGGTGGGGATGTTGTGGATGCTGGCAGGGTACAGGTACCCAACTACCTGGGGGTGACCCAACTCATCACCCAGCTGGGGCAGGGCGGATCTAAAATCCAGAGGGGGAGCTCCAGCATGGCGCTGGCTAGAGAGCTAGCTGCCTAACCGGGGAGGAGCTGCTTTTTCTATACAGCTGAATTCAGCCCCGCCACCCTGTGATGATATGCTGCACTGAAGGCAATCTGAAGGTGCTGGATTAAGCTCTTGGGTGAGAGGTCTTCCTCCTGCCCAGGGATCTTCTGGTGGTGCTGGGTGACAAGTACCAAAGGGGGTAGCGGTGTACCCCTGCTTGGCTGCTTTTGGCCCTTCAACGCCACCACCTTAACTATGCCAAGGCGGTGATGGCTTGGCAAAGAGAGGTCGCTGAGCTGTATACCCTGGTTGCTAAAGGGCCAGCACCCTGTCCCCAAGAAGCTCAAGAGCCCCAAGCCCATGGATCTGAATTAGAGGAGGCTTGACCTGGGCCCTCATAGAGGCATCTGGGTGCAAGTCCCAAGGATGCTTCTTCTGCTTTCATAAGCCATCAACAGGAGGATCTGGTCCTTCATGGCCTGATACAGGAAAATAGATCATGATAAATGTCAGGGAATCAACCCTGAGCTCTTGGCTTGCTAGCAATTGGGAGCCAGCGGGTTGCAGACTGGGTGGGCAAAGCCCACCAGAGAAATGGTGCTAACTTAATAAGGTTGGGCATTGACTTTCCTACCCAGCACCACATGCTGGCAATTGAAATAATAGTGTCTATTACTCCAGTGAGGGTAATATATACTATCCCAAATAGATTGTTTGTATGGTCCAGGGGAAGCTCAGCGGCAGGTGCAGGCATTGGCTTGGGGTGACAAGCGGTCCCATGTCTAATTGGGTGCAGTGAGGAAGTTGGATTTATCTCTGAATGGGCAGGACTCAGTAACGTGCCAAGGGCACTTAATGTTGTATCTGGTTAACGCTTTAGATGGGGCCAAGGGATCATGTGCTAATATCTTGTCAGAAGTGTAATCATTATATTCAGGCTTCAAGGGGTATTCTGTAAAATGAACGGTACTAAAAGGAGCACCTGGCAGACAATAAGTAGCTGGCGGGGCAGCAGGAGGATCAGGCAATCTTTGAGTTAACTGGCAGACAACTAGGATAAAATATGGCAATGATTGGGGAAACCTATGTCTCATAACCTTTATTTTAAAATGATGATGGGGATCAATTCTGACCTGGCAGATACTTATATCACACTACCAGGCCTCATTTTCTGGCCAGGCTTCTTGATCTTGGGAAGGTTGGCATCAGGGGTCTTAGATGGCAGGGTACCGTTTGGCATGGGCAGGTCACCATTGGCTACCTCTGGATAATAAGACTTCAACCCCTTCTGTTTGGCAATTTGGGTATTGTCAGTGGACAGGTGTTTAGGTTCAGTGTCACTTCCTGGGCTTTGGGCAAGTTTGGGGCAACACTAATCAGTGGACCCACTTATTTCACCAAGAAAACTACTGGTGTCAAGTGCTGGCACCTTGGGGAAGCTCCCGCATCAGGCACTGGCAGTTTGCTTGCCAAACCCAAAGGTGTAGCTGAGGATTCATATCCTGGCGGGTTGGCATCAACTTTATGGATGGGTAAATTATCAGTCAGTTGCAGGCTGTCAAGATCCTGGTCTTTGGAACTGGCGGTCTGCAAAGGGTTTTGTTCAGGGTTCAAACCTGGCTCCATAATTTGGGGTTTGGGTATGACAAAATTGTTATTTCTGAAAATACCATCTTTAAAGCCAAGACTAAATTTAAAAGGTTGGTAGATTTGGTCTGCATTGAGCCAGCCAATTTCAGAAAGAGGTTCAAGATGCTCTATAGGGATCCATATAGCATCAAGTATAATGGAATCTGCCAGGGGGCTGTGGCCTGGCTTAAAAATCACTGGATTGGTGGGAAAGTGGATGTGAGAGGCAGAAAGGCTGACCACAAGATCCCTGGTATATTGTATCATACTGTAGGGAAGAGGAGCTTATATAGACCTCTGCCCCTGAAGGCTGGCATACAAAGTTTGCTAACTCAATCAGGGACAACAAGTCCTACCTTGTTATGTGCTTTGGGGCCATTCAGGGTGAGCAGGATACCGCTGAAAAGCTTGGAGATGAATTGAGCAGGGAGGCTTCATCTGCCAGAGAAGCAAAATGTAATATGAGCAGGGAGAATATATACAAGGTGATCAACTCTGGATATACCACAGAAGCAAGGGAAGGTAAAAAAATATCCAGGGCCATGAGCCTTATCCATGCATAAAGCACTTATCTGCTTTCTATCCACTATAACATATCTTTTTGGTTTAAGTTTGCTTTTAGTTTAACTTTAGTTTCTAGGTTTGGCTTTTGAAGTGCTGGGAATATGGCTTTGTAATGGTGTGCTTCACTATGGGTGTCTGAATTACTGACTTATACAGTAGCTTTAAAAGCTATGGCGCTAAGTAAAAAAACTCATATGCAAGTGAAAATAGCTCATATGTAAACAAAATCAACTCAGATGCAATCAGAATCAATGGATCTTGGAACAAAATAGAAGGAACCAAAATCTGTTGTTAACCAAAATAAGTTCATTTTTTAATTCTGTTTGCATCTGAGTTGATTTTTTACAGATGAGTTATTTTCATTTGTGTATGAGTTTTTTTACTTGGCATCATAGCTTTGAAAAAAACTGTAAATGTGTATGTTGCCATGTGTGTTGTGAATAAGGGGTTAATAAATTAAGGTCCAGAAAACAATATTGCCAGAAAAAATTGTCAGAAATGAGGTTAGTACTATTAATCTGCTTGAATATTGAGGTTATGATCATAATGAGTGAGCTTGGTGTATTTTGGGTTTAATTTAATCCCTCATTGACTTCTATATCCCTTTTAGTAAATTTATAAATCATGTTCCTAATGTTTGATTTTTTATATGAAGATTTTGTTTGCTCTTAGCTGAATTTTTTATCTATCTCACAGCCCTAAAAAGTAAATTACTAGTGATAAAAAATCAAATTGTCATTCCACTTATTTAACTTCTATTAAACAACTTATTTTATACTTTTTTTGACCTAATAAAGTGAACTTACTTTCTATATTTATTAATTTTTTGGTTTACAGGTTTATGTGAGGTAACATATTTGTTTACTTCATCCTGTTAAACCATTTCCCTGATAAATAACTCAACTTTTTTCAGAAGGTGGATCTAAGTCTCATTACAGATGTTACACAAAAATAGTCCCTTAATTTTTCATAATGATCCTACTCTTTCAAACCACATGAAATTCTTAATCTATATGGACTCTATGTCAAGACCATCCTTTATGAAAGTCCTGTCACCAATCAGGACAAATTAATTTTTGGAGTTCCAGATATTAATGATGGAGACTCCATATTGCAGGATGTAGCAACAGAGATTATTAGTTTAAACATTATGTTTACAACCACAAAAGTTGAACACAGGACTACTCAAGTTTGCATATGTGCTTATAAGCCAAATTTGGAAACCTTGGAAAAGCTCTTACTTGTGCGTAAAGTTTATGATTTATCTATTTTCAACCAATCAAATGTTTTTGAAGATCCTGGTGATGTTAGCACCCACCTACTTTTGCCTGCAGGCTCTTTAAATCAAGATTTGCAAGTGGAAACTATAGTTAAGCAATAGTATTAATTTACTATTTTTTGGTTATAGTTTCCAAATCTATTAATGTTTCCAATACTTGTTTTTAACTGAAGCAATCATTTAAACTGTTTATCAAAAATTTAGGGATTTTTATGTAAGTTTGTGTCTTGAAAACTATCATGTCTATCTTTATTATCCTGAGCTTCAACTGACAAGTTTCATTTCCCAATTTTACCAATTCCAAATGTATATACCCTTTGTTGTTTATCTTAAAGCAAATGCTCAATCAATAAAGACTTTAAACCATACATTAATATTTATTGTTTTTAAGATCTTAGTTATACCATGAAACCAACTAATCTTTCCCAATTTTGGGTACTTGGGTTCAAATGGTTGATACCCCTTTTAATCTGTGAATTTGCAAAGGGATCCATCCAGATAGAAACTAGACCTAGCTCAGGTACCAATATCAAGTACTATGATAACAGAAAACGGGCGTCTGTGGTTCTGGGTAAATGGTATACTATCTCATTGTTCTCTAACAATTCCTTGATCAAAGAGAAGCCACAGCCTGCTACTTTCAAGCCCAATCCAACCTGTCTGTTCCATCCCTCTGCTTTTACATTGTTGCTTATATATTTGGAAGTGTATGCCTTTTGGGGGCACTTCAATCCATTCCTAGATTGCTATCAAATTTAGGGAGAAATATTTCATTTTTATATGATCTCCTTGCCAATTGGATCCATTTTCACTGGCTTAAATCCTTCTGCATTAATCCATTATTCAGGGAAAAGATTTCCTGTGGGGTGGGTTCCTGACACTCTATGTAGCATAAAAACATGCCATGCAAATTGTTTCTTCTATATCAATAAATATATAAATATATTTTAAAAAGATCCCTCTTATTGTGTCTTATATAATTTAAAGAAGTATATAAACAACAGTGACAGCAAAATTAGGTTATAAAACCCACCCAACTTGAGAAACAATACCTTCAAAGAGAAAGACAGACATTTTCAATCCATACTGTCTGAAAAACCTACAAAGAGGATTAACCTCTCCCTTCACAATACTTCATCTTTGAGGATGCCCTTGTACCCATTGAACAGCTTAACTGATTTTCTAAAAATGGAACCTTAGACCAACAACCCTCCTGTAACTCCCCTAAGATACCTCCTGTAGTCTTCCAGAACCTTTTTTCTGCAGATATTAGTACCCTTTCAGGTCTTAAGTGGTAGAAAACCCCCATCTGGATCCAGAACACACAAAACTATTTCAAAACTCTGGGTATTCCTAAGGTCTTCAGGAAAGAGAAATATCACTCATAGTCACAGTAATTGACAAATTTTTTAATAAATGGGTTGAAGCTAATCCAACTCATAATGAGAACTAGGAATTCTTCAAAAATTCATTCAATGATAAGTTTGATCTCAAGGATTCATACAAATTAGTTTCCCAGGAACACAATTAACTCTAAATCACATGAATTATTGAAAAATATATGGCATTGTACAAGGATATATATTAAATAATAATTAGTCACATGAAATTTGATGATTCATATACCGGTGTAAAGTTCTATGATAGTCTTCATTCTTACCTCATGAGATACTTTAAATTAGAAAATTTCATCCACCTATAAGAAATCTTCCAAGAATGAAAATGTTTATCTCAAAAAGCAGATAATTTTCACCAAAGCACTCAATTAAAGAAAATGAAAAACTCAGAAAATATAGTTGTCCTAACAATTAGATATCTCCTAACAAATGCTCTAAAGCGGGATACAACACTCACATTATCAAGATAATAATATTTAAAGAAATAAGAAACCCCTGATGTTGGAAAAGAATGGGAGAGTGAAAAGTAAAGCCACTACCTCCTACACAAAAAGACTTAATAGAGAGCAGGATGTGGATTAATCACCATGATTCAAATACCCTCCAGTAATCTTATAATATTTGCCACCCAGGCCAAAAAATACTCATTTTTACTTTGTGACTTTAAAATATCATTGAGATAACTTTATTTGATACTGGAGAAATAGGTCTCTAATTGGCAAAAATCTTTCAACATTGTGGAATTACCTACATCCAAGAGAAATTTAAAACAAATGTTAATGGTAGAAAACCAAGAAATTAAAGCAATTTTGTAACTGTGCTGTTTTAGCATGGTTACAAAGAGTAAAATATTTTTAGACTAGATAATGTTCTTTATTGAGAGATAAGTATTATACAGTCAGTGTGAACTGTGGATAACAAGAACATGATTGTGCTGATAAATTGATTGGATAGTGAAGGGGATGGCTTGATCCTGATAATAAGTCAAGTGCCAAATCAAGGTATCCATTGTAAAGGATCATCATTTGTTCATGTTGTAGGATTTTTAAATTCAAGTCAACTTCCTAGTTTGGCTCTGAGTCACTGGGAAGTCAGGTTGCAGGTCACAAAACCGCTTAATTGGAACCTTGCTTGAAGATTGGGTTTGTTGTTTCAACAACTGGTATGTGGATAGGGAGTTGTATTTGTCTCTGATTAATATGGGTTCTGTTACTGTAAATTCAGAACCTGAACGTAAAAATGCGGGATTGTCAAATCCTTGGTCCAAATTTTGAATCACTTTTGCGGGCAACTCAGCTAAATGAAAATTAAAATATTTAATAAAATCAACCATTTAATTTGACTTTTTTGATTTATTTAAATTGACAAATTTTTGTTCCCTTGTGCAGATAACTCAACTAACAAAAGACAAAACTCAGCAAACAAATGCGGGATACATGAATCAGAAATGTGGGATTCTAATGTACAATTTGAGATTTCCTGTATTTCAAACAAATCATAGACATCATGTAAAACTTAATGAATCTGAATTTGCGGGATTGTCAAATCCAAGAACCAAATTTCAAATCAAAAATGAGGTGAATTTGAAATAAATATAATTTCTGGGCATCTCAAAAAGGATCTAAAAGGATCTAGAGTGGATTTGTGCTAATTCTTTTAGGATTCATAGGCATTCTCAAAAATTGCCCTATTCCATTTTAGGATGGCTAACATTTAAATGCTTGATTACAGTAGATTTTAAAAAATGCTAATAATAAAATAGAATTATATATTACAATCTATCTTATCACATTGTCTTTTCCTTGATGTTTTGATAGTTCATTTGATGTTGATAATGTGCTTACATTTAATTGGATAGTTTCACCTCCAGTTGCCTCCCTGAGACCAGCTGTGGTTGTGGAGGCAACTTGATTTCCTATCGCCAAGGCAACTGGAGGTGAAACTATCCAATTAAACGCAAGCACATTATCAACAGCAAATGAACTATCAACACATCAAGAAAAAGACAACATGATAAGATAGATTGTAATATATAATTCTATTTTATTATTAGCATTTTTTAAAATCTACTGTAATCAAGCATCCTTAATAGCAATACACTAACACTTTTGTAGTAAACTATAGTTTATCTTTCCTCCTCCTTTCTTCCTTGAAAGAAAGTTTTGTTGGCCCCTTGGCTACGCTGGGGGCCAAAAAACTTTTAAAAAATTTCTGCATCATCAGGAGGGTAGCTCATATATCATTATATGGTTTTATGGTTGCTATATTAGTGATTTAGAGTGAAGAATATTGCATCATTTCCAGTTTAGATAATTTTACATTTCACTTAATTTCATGTATAAACATGGTTGTTGAGATTGGATTTTTCATTTGACTTTATCCAGAGTGGAGCTTCTTGATTTGGGTTGATTTATCCTAGTTTCTTACTGTACATTCAATTTGGATTCCAGTTCCCGCAATTATTATTTGAGTTTACTAGTGGCATTCAATTATGATTTGAAATTTGGTTCTTGGATTTGACAATCCTGCATTTTCAAAAAATATAGTAAACTTAATGAAAATGGTTAATGGATTTGAATGCTTCAAATCTGATTTGAGTTAATTCATTTTGTCCATTGGAAATGTGCAGTTTGACTTGAAATTTGAAAAGTGTTTATGAGTTCCCGCATTTTCAAATATTCAAATAAAAATACAATGAATTCAATTTAATTAAAAAAGGCCATCCCACAAAAGTGATTCAAAATTTGGACCAAGGATTTGACAATCCCACATTTTTACGTTCAGGTTCTGAATTTACAGTACATGCCAAGGACCTAGTCTATTATATCTGATAGACAATTTTACACGGTCCAGGGGATCTTGCTCCATTATCTTCTCAAGAGAGTATTATTTATATTCAGGCTTCAATGGGTACTCTGTAAGGTGGATGAGATCAAATGGAGCACCAGGCAGACAGTAAACTGCAGGTGGAGGGGCAGGAAGGCTGTAAGATCTTGAACTGAACTGGTACAGTAGTTTTAAAAGCTATGGCAACAAGCAAAAATACTTCATATTTAAACAAAATGATTTCAGATTTAAACAAAATCCAAGTTGCGCAAGATTCAGGATTCAATTAATTTAAATATTTTTGGTTAATAAATGAACTGTCAAAACAAAAACAAAATTTCACTAACCCATTATAAAAAATTAAAGCAAACATCAAGCAGTGTAGTTCAAACCACAAACAAAATGAACTGACACAACAAGTGAAATGGATGGATGCTGTTCTGGAGTATATTATAATCCAATCAGGATTCATATGAGGCACCAACATAAGAACTAAAACAAAACAAAACTTGAGCAATCTAGAAGAAAGATTACACAAGCACAAAACAAAATGAGCTCACATAAGATGTGTAGTATGAGCAGCCTAAAATAGAAAAATAACAGTTTGACAGCCAATCAATAGCTATCCAATTTAGGGCCAGAGGCATTTTATCCATTTTCATGGCTCCAGATTTGTATGAAAAGATTTTGAGAACCTTCCAAACATGGACTCAATATTAAAATAAAAATAAATCATTAAATTTTAAAATTTCTACTTTTAGTGATTTTATCCTAGGTTTTTTACAATGGTTTATACAAGCAATATCTTTGACGGCGCCAGCAGCCAAGCCAGTAGCAGCCAAGCCAGCTTCAATGGAGGCAAGGCTCAGAACTTGGAAGCACCTGTTTACACCCAAGCCTTTGAGGCGAGTAACAAGGAAGCTGACCTGTTACTGTCCCCCGACCCATATGGCTTTGACTTGTTTAAGAGTCACTTAGTGTCTAGCTCTTCCCTTGCTCCCACACCCACCCCTGCACAAGCTGCCCGTCAACCAATCAATCAGTATGGCAACCTTGATTTGGAACAACTTCCTGCCACTGCCCAACCTGCCCCCCTCAGCCAATCAGGCTTCAGCTCCCGCCGCCCAGCACCCCAAACACAGAATAATCACTGCCCAAATTCTTCAGGAAATTGTGGCACTCAACCTGCAGGGTCTGTCCTGGGATCAGATAGCCAGCCAATTACAATTCACCTGGGCTACTGTCATGCGGGAATTCAACAACCTGATAAATAAGGGAAATCTGATTGGGACAGCCAAGAAGCCAAAGAAGGCCACAGAGTCCCAGATTAATGAGGCATACCCAATAATGCTTGACCTCCTCCAGCAGGACCCCAAGATTCCCTTGACCCAGGTCCAGAAGCAACTTGCGCAGCATAACATATGGGTGTCTGAGCGCATGGTGCAGCACTGGATGTATGGCAAAGTGGCTTCAATTAGTGTTCTTACAAATTTTACCAGCAACCAATGGGATGGCGCTGAGGATTCCCCATATGACACTGCAATCAAATCAACCCTAGTCAGATGCTTGACAAGTCTAAAAGATGACATCATGTTTGTATTGTACTACAAGTTATCAATTACATTTGACAATTTTGGTGAGCAAGGAAAAGCCGCCACCAAGAATGGAAGAAAGAAGGTCAAGAAGGGGACATTCATTGGTGCATTTCTGGCTGTTTCAGCCAAGGGTTTTGTCTACAATCAGACAAACCCTGATTTCATCAATGGGTACTCATACGGCCACATCCTCAGTGGATTGCTCAACTCCTGGGATGGCTTAAATTCCCAATACCGGGGTTTCTTGAGCCACCAGATGGAGGGTAGCTCCACCGCCCTCAAGGCCATCCAGCAACACAGGCACCAGGCCTCAGTGTACCCAGCTGGTCACGCCAACATCCATCTGGCAGATGTTGTGTTCTTTAATATTGGAGATACACTCCAGGAGCGCCACCCTCAGGCTTTCAACAACCTCTATCTTGGGGTCCTTGATCACAATTTTCTCTTTGGTCACCAAATAGTGGCTGACTTGTTTGCGCAAATGGTTTTCCATGTGAACATGGGCAACCAATCACTCAAGGATAAGCGCCTCCCACCCTGTGCCACAGCCACCTATCAGCCCATCCAGCCAATGACTGATGAGGAGTACAATGAGCGGTATATGGCGGCTATCACACGCAATCCTCCTGCCCCCACCCCCACCCGCAAACCCAACCCATCCAATCCCAGACCCCCCAGGCCAGTACCACCTCTACGTCTTCCTTCCTGCGCCATTCTGCCTACTAGTCATCACTCTTCCCCGTCTCAATAAGCCCCCTGGTCCCAAAAAATTTCTATTTATATTATCTTTATTTTGAATTTCAATTGTTTGTGTTCTCTTTGTTTATAGTTGGCTATATTCTTTATGTTCAGCTTATTTCTATAAAATCATATATTTACTATGTTGTGTATCTAGATCCTGAACACAGTTATTTTTAGCACCAAAACACATCCCCTTGTAAAAATATTAACAACAATTTGGTGATCAACTGAATTTAAATTAGAAAATTATAGGTTAATTGTATTTAGATAAAGTTGTTACTGATCTAAATTCAAAACCTAAATGATAAACTTTAAGCCAATCAGGAGCCAAGTGATAAAGTGATTATTGTGACAAAGAGTCATTCAATAATTCTTTGATGCATGTGCACTAATTAATATGATTGGCTGGATGTTTTGCCATTGTACGCCATTGCCGCTGTGGCAAGTTGTTGATGGACTAGTGCCCAATCAGCTACTGGGTTAGCACTATACCATTAACAACTTGCCACAGTGGCAATGGCGTACAATGGCAAAACATCCTGCCAATCATATTAATTAGTGCACATGCATCAAAGAATTATTGAATAACCCTTTATGTCACAACAATCACTTTATTACTTGGCTCCTGATTGGCTTAAAGTTTATCATTAAGGTTTTGGATTTGGATCAGTAACAATTTTATCTAAAAACAGTTAACACTATAATTTTATAATTCAAATTTAGCTGATCACCAA
Source organism: Entomophthora muscae (assembly GCA_014839935.2). Classification (NCBI taxonomy): domain Eukaryota; kingdom Fungi; phylum Entomophthoromycota; class Entomophthoromycetes; order Entomophthorales; family Entomophthoraceae; genus Entomophthora; species Entomophthora muscae. The sequence continues at coordinate 149,011 of QTSX02007285.1, forward strand.
ATTGTTGTTACTATTTTCATAAGGGGCTATGTCAAGCGCCAAAAATAATATGGTAATCAAGGAAACAATGCCAACACAAAGCAAACAACACATATTGAGAGGAGCGTAAAACATATACACAATGAGTAAAAAGATGGGATAATGTAATAAATGGGAAAACAAAAAGGAATAAACAAAGAGGCAACAGTATCAAAATAATACAGAATTTATTGGGTCAAAAGCTATAAAAACATATGGAAAGGTTAGTAAAAAATCAATGAGAGAATTTGAAAAGCTTTTGAAGGACCTCAACTTGGTGATTGCCAAAATAAAGGACATTGACTGCAAGGTCAAAGCCAAAGTGAAGTCTGCCGTCCTCACTGGGGACAAAATTGACAAGGTTTCTGCAAAGGTACTAATGTCAAAAATGCCAGACACCCCAGAGAAGACAATCAAGCGCTTACTAAATATTCAAAAAACTGTGGTTGAGGGCCTCCAGTTCAAGGCATACAATCTTTCTGCGCTGTCTGTCTGGTTTGATGACCTGGAGATGTATGCCCACCAAAAACCCGCCAAGTGTGCCAAGGCAGAGGATACCAAATTGCCAGTGCAATTGCTTGTGCCAAGAACGGCAAAGTTGGCTGAAGCCGCTGGCAAGAAAGAAACCCAAGAAGGTAACCTAAAAAATTCTTATTAATAAAAGTTCTTAAATACTTACCTTTTTTTAGAAGATGTTGATGGTGAACTCCGCCGGGACCTGGTTCCTTTTGTCCCCCCCACCTTCTACTCCAACTATGCCACTCATGTGGCCAAACAGCTTTTCCTGTCCCCCCTGTCTTGCGGGAGCTTGAAGACAGGATCCAAGGTACATTCCTGATGTCCAGGAGGCATTGGCTGGACTTTTGCATGGTGAGGGGGCATCTTAGTGGGCAGTTACTGCCTACAAGGATGCCCAACTGGTCTGCCTGGACCTGGTTAAACTCAGTGGAGTTTACTGTGTAAACTCCATTGAGCTTGTTTGGGACGTCCTGGTGACGCTCTCATTCAAGAATATACCAGAGATGGTCTGGGCTCATGTGGCTGCTTGCTTCTGCTTCCTGGTGGAGCATACCATCTCTTACCTGCTGGAGAACTTTGGGTGTTCAGTGTCAAAATTAGCTGTTGCAGATGCAACAGCCATAAAGAAGACAGAAATCCTCCTGGTGGACTTTGGGCTGGCCTGGGGTGCCAACAAGACGGGGGTCCCTGCAGCTATGGAGCTGACCTTTGCCAAAACCAAGCACAAGAAGAAGATTAGCGCTGTATACAAAACATTGTGCAAGTTTACAGAAGCCTTTGCTGGACAAAGGCTTCACCTCATTGTTTACCTTGGGTATCTTTTCTTCTCGGGATGAGCGCCAGTGTAGAGGACCTAGACAGAGTCCTTCTTGGGGTCAACAAGGCCAGGCTCTCACTGGACGGGAAGAAGGTCCCCCCTGGGTATGACTCGGTGGAGCACGTCATCCAGGACACCCTGGTCTTGGCTGGCATCTTCGGGTTTGAAGCCCCACCAGAAAAGCTGCTCCTCCATTCCCACCTCAACATCCTTCCTTTTACCAGCAGGCGCAAATACTTTAATAAGGGTGTATCTACCTTCCACAGTGTGGCGGTGGAGGTTGTGCGCCACCTCCATTGCGGGGTGGGTACATACCACTGAACCTATTATAGGTGCACTTAATTTTATCTCTATATCAATAAATATATTTATACTCTACTATATTTTTATATTATAAATAATTTTTCAAATAATATTTTAGCAAACAAGATTTGCAAAATATATTGCAGAAATGGGTTTCATAAAAGTATAAAATAATACATTAATAAAATAAATTCCAACTTGTACATTATATGTTTAATTTTTATAAGACTATTTTATATTTATTTGACAAAAATGATATAAATATATTTGTTTAATCCAGTATCAAGCATTTGGGATAACCTCAGATGACATATTAAATAATATATAATAAAATAAATAAATTACTTACATTTATTGATGGATCTTCTGAATGTGATTGCAGGTGTGGAACCATCTAAATATAAAAAGATAATCAATAAATCTTGAATAGTAAATTAGAGAATATAAAAAATTGGACTCACTAAGCCTTTAATTGATTGGCTGTTTGGCTAGACACGCATGGATGAACAAATCAGCGTGGCCATAGAATTTGGCCACAGTCTCAGCTGGGAGGGTGAGGATCCCGGCCTGCAGCAAATTAAAGAGGTCCTTGGTCCCAGTTGGGGTTCCTCGATTTACAACTCGCTTGAGCCACCCAAAGACTTCCTCAATGGGATTTAGGAAGGGCAAATAGGCGGGCAGGAAGAGAAGGCGCAAATTTGCCGTGGCCAATTGCTGGGGGCCCACTGCAATGCATGTGTCAATCATTGGGAATTCCTCAAGAATGTCAGCCACCTTGTGGAGACAAACGTTGTCCAACACAATCACATTGGTGAAGCCCAGGCTTGTGCGCCTCAGGTGCTCCTGGACCAATCAGAGGACTGACAAGAAGGTACGGCTATTGTGAGAACCCAATATCATTTGATAAAGCTCAACCCCCTTTGGACCGAGAAGAGCCACCATTGAGTATGCTGTGGCACAGACTGAAGCACGCCAAGCCATCCTGCCATTGGAGCCTTTAGGGACATACCCATACCCATTGCACATTGATGAGGCAAATGCTGATTTGTTGATATAATAGAATTTTACTGTCCCCTTGGCTTTGAGGGCAGTGTACACCTCAGCTTAGTTTTTCCAGACGTCAATGTTGGCTGGGCTGTTTCTGTTGTAGGGAGATACCCCAAGCTTTTTCCAGGAAAAGCGCATCCCCTTGAGCATATGGTAGTAAAAGAAAATTGAGGCCTCAACCCCAAAAGCGGACTTGACCATGGCCTGTATATTTGCCAGTTCAAGATGGCAGTCCCAGGTGATCCACTGGCAGATTGCCCATTTGTGCTCCTTGGTGAGCATGGTGGAAACACGCAAGGATTTCTCCGCAGCAAGGACTTGGCCAGTATCAATGAACTTGTTGAAGGTCTTTGAGGTGTACTTAGGATCCACCCCAACAAGAGCCGCAGCCGCCTTGTAATCACCAGATTCCCACATGAGCCGGAGAAGAATGGTGCGCTTAATGTCAGGAATGTGCTTGTGAGCGGGCTTTTTAGCGGTGGGGATTGGCTTGTTGGCATTGGGCACAACACAGGGCATGGGCACCTTGGTGTAAAATGCAGCAACTTTCTTTAGCACTAACTGTCCCTCATTGGTTTGGTAGAACTCAGGCTCCTTGTCCTCCTCCTGATTGCCATCACTGATGTAGGGCTTGTAGCTAGTATAAAGTACAGGCTTCACCTTCTCCAGCATGGCTGACGGGACCAACTCTTGCCAGTACACAACGTCAAACACATACAAAGTAAGTTCTACCTCCTTGTCTCTAACTTTCTTGGTAGTGGTAACCTTAGTGGGCTTCCGGGTCAGCTTTGGGACCCAAGGGTTTATGCTCTGCACCCTAGCAGCTTGTGCTCCTTGAACCGGCTGTGTCAGTGCAGTGTCACTATGGAACTCTCCTCTCCTGCCTCCCTCCTGAGTAGGCATTTGTGTTGCACTAAGTCTATTCTATGACCCGCGGGGGCGACCACAACCGCGGCGCACAACGGGTGCAATGGTAGTCTGTTGCTGTGTTCCTTCCATTTTGAGAATTTAATAAAATATTAAATAAAACTTAATTAAGTTACTCCCTATTTTTAATTTTTGCTTTTATCTGTTTATGGATATTCAATTAATTTTTTCCCACCCAATATCCCAATTATAGAATTTTTATTGCTTAGTTAGTTGTTTTTGGTTTTACCACACCCATTTTAGAATACCAAAAATAATTTCCACCCATTTTCCCATATTTTACGCCAAATTAAGCACCCAACACACTATTTTAAAAAATTTGCTTCAAATCTTGTGTCTTATTTTAGATACCTTGGTATCATTCTTGATTACAACACATTGCACAAACCAATTGAGTGATTTTGTTTACATAGTGAGTTGCTATTGTGTTTTGTTTTTGGATTGAGTTTTGACACACCACGCTTGGGTGTATTTTGTCACCAATTCACATAGTAAACATATGTACACCAAAAGTCAACTCACACTATTTTGTTTGTGAATCAATGTATTTTGGATTGTATTTTGAATGGTTTTGCTTTGCATGTGAGCCATTTGTTGCTGCGTTGATCCATTTTGCCCATTAACGCCAATAAACCCTGTTAACAGAGTGTATATTTTAACCTGAGAGTTGGATTTTGTTTAAATCTGAAGTATTTTTGCTTGTTGCTTAGCTTTTAAAACTACTGTAAATAGCAAAGATAAAGAAAGGCAGTAATTGAGAAAACCAATGTCTCATAAGCTTTTATTTAAAGATGGCAATAAAGTCTTAGTGCAGGGTCTATGTGTAAAACTCTGAGGGCCTCTGCTAGCTCTGGACAGAGATATATTTACCAGAGCCATAAAAACGCGGGCCATGTGCAGGCACAACCTCTTGCAACCTGGAAGACCTTGCTCACACTGTGAATGAGCGTTTTGTGCTGGCCTTTACAGCTAAAACTCCCCCCTTTCCTGGAGTTCCCTCCCACTACAGATGAGACATTAATCCAGTTGGATTAATTGCTCTCCTGGTGCTTTCCTGCCTTAAAACAATTTGCAGGATAACAGAAAAACGCGACCCTCATTTTATGGGGGTTGCCTGACTTGCGTCCTGGGAAATTTGGGGTTAAAATTCCACAGATAGTGGTATCCCGGTCAAGCAATTCCTCCAGAATGGGGGTCCCTTTTCTTGAAGAAAATGGTTCCAGAGACATTCTGGCTGTGACGTCAAAATCAAGCATCAATAATAATGTTTTGCCTGAGTCCTCGGAATGTACCTAGCTTACCAGGCAGCTATCTCCTGCATCCAGGCTTGTTGCCCCTATTTTTTGGGCCCGGATCATGGGTAGATTAGGCTGATGCTTCTGACTGGTTCCCCCTTTCTTTTCCCAAAAACCCCCTCTTATAACGCCCAGTAACATTACCCCTCCCATACATATAATGAAAGCAAGGGCCATCAGGTCCCTTGCTTACCAATTCTGATTAATGAATAAACCTCCTGATTTTTCAAATTCATTTGCATTTTGAAGTTTTATTAGATACCAGATATTATTGTCCTGACTTCTTCCATTGTTCCCTCCTCCTGCTTTCCTTTGGTCTGTCTGTCCTGCTGTCTGCCTGCCCAGCTGCCCATCTGCTTGTGGTTTTTTGTTGAGATCTAATCCAAGGGGATCTGAACTCAGTTTAAACCCTTGAAAATAACCTAATTCTCACGACCCTCCTGCCTGGAGGGTTTTGTTAAAACTCCTTCTTAAAAATATTGTCTCCTGTACTTAAGTCACTTATGGTAACCATGATACCCATCTTCCTGTTGTTATGGACCACAACCCCAGGCTTTTGGAATAGACTCTCCTTGGCTGCACAGCAATCTGCTCCCAATCCCAGCCTGCTCTTGAATCCCCTTTTCCATTTGACCCAGGTTCCCACCATCTTTAACACCCTTGTCAAGTTGGCTTGGGTAGGTCTTTCTCCCAATGACCTCCCCCCTTCCAGGAGCCTGGCACTGATGAACCCCCTTTCCCAGACCCAAAAACTTCAAACTTCTGCCAGTTTAAAATCACTTCCTCCTAAGGATCCAGATTCCCCCACCCAGGATTGCTCTCTATGGTTGCTTGCTGGTTCCTTGATTATGGGCTTAGATGCCTGTTTTCCTCCCTTCTCCCGGCCTGCCTCTTTTAGTAGGCCACTTAGGGTGGCCTTCCCAGTCCTGCACTGGATAGTATCCTGGTGGATGGTTTCACCAGGATGGGAGTCAGACTTTGTTAGTTTAGCCCCCTCACTTACACTATGGGTCTATACAGAACCTTGTCGCCAAACTTTACATTTTCCATGGGTTTTGTCATAGGACCAGGAAATATGAGGCCAGGTGGCCAGGATGCCCAGTTTCAGGAGCGGCAAACTGGAACTGCTGCTGGGTATTCAGTTATTGGTTGGGATCTCTGGAAAGACTGCTTGATTCTTCTGTTCTTGAGCCATGGTCATGAGAGTGGGCTTCAAAGCTTGTGTCTTCCTTGGGTGATGAATCTTGATTGATCACTGGTGTAGACTTCAAACTCATGAAGCTGATGGTAGTAATTTCTTTGCCTCCATTTGGCAATTTTTTGGATCTTTCATTTGGCGCTGTAGTTTATAAGGTTTGGCTGGTATTATCATCCAGGGTATTATGCTTGGCCTCAGCTTGAAGGGGCTCAATCCCAGAAAACCCGGGTGGCTGGCCTTTTGGTACTTAGAGCGGGCAGCCCGCGGAAGATCAGGGTCAGGGTTTGGATCCCACCCTTGGGCCCAGGGTTTGAGGGGGAAGAAGATTGTCAATCCTGACAATAGAGTTGAAGGTGCATCTAAGACTTGATCCAGGTGTTACATTAAGATCAACCCCTCAAATTTCCTGAATTGATCCTACTATTCCAAACCACATGGCATACATGATATACATGGACAGCATGTGGTATACCAGCACGCTATATAGAGATCATTTTCTATTCCAATAAATATATCAATCTTTTGTAAAAACTTTGCCCTTACTTTGTATTGTATACTTCCAAGAAGTATATGCATGATAGCTGATTTATATTTTTTGATTATATAGAGCCAATTTCTATTATAAGCTTTAAGCTTTGATTTTTGCTTGGTGAGTGAGCTTTTATTATTCTAGGTTTCAGTTTTTTTTCTGAATTTTTAAAAAGTATTTTATTCTTAAAGTTGCTATTTCAACTCTCCACAGGTATTTTTTTCTGTGAGTTTTTAGTGTTATGATATCAGCTTTTAATGTGTATACAGTAATTTGCAAACCAGCTGAGATAAACGGAAAATCTCAGTCTAAAAACAGAATCAAAAATCAAGGAGTTTACATTAAATTACAATAGATTTAGATCCATTTTGATTTCGCTTTTAGACTGAGTTGTTTTCGTTTATCTCAACAGGTTTGAAAATTCCTGTACTAAGAACTGCTTTAAACTACAAAGTTATTTGTTTTCTATCTCAAAGTCTCCCTTTCTTTCTCACAGTTCTTTCACCTGAAGACATTTTTGAGGCCTCCTCTAAATCCCCCATCTGTTGCTATTGTCTTTTAAAATGCTTCACTTATCGTTTGAATGATCCCTTTTCCCTTAAAGCCTTCTATTTTCTCCCTCGAAGCCTCATATTACGATAGGTATTATTGGGTTTCACACTACACCAATAAAAAAGCGTTCAAGGCTCCATAATTTATCTCAGAGGCATGATGTTACTTCAAACTCATGTAAAAGATCGAATTAAGAAAGTAGAAAAACATCGATTTGGCGTGTTTCACCTCTAAAGTTTCGATTTGGATATGTGAGTATTACTTGTCTATGCAGCTACATGAAACTTGCGTAGAGATTGGCCAAGCTAGGAATAACTTAAGACTGGGCTCCAAGCTTTAATCACACCCTTATAATGGAGCAGTAAAAGAAACTTTTTGAACTCACGTAATAATAAATTAGGTGCCCTTCTCACGGCTCACTGCGGCATGTAGTTCCATCAGATAAAGCTTAGGTACCGCTGACCCTGGATCAGGGCATCGAAGAATCTCACGAGGTAAATGGTAGAAAAAAATGGTCCAACTTCTGAAGCTCGATTTTTACCATCTGTACAAACTGCTTTTAGCATTACGATTGGAGCTTACAGTTTCTTGGGGTATTGGTTTTTGGATTTTACTTTCTCATTTTTTAAACATTGAGAAACTCAAAGGCAATTTATTCTAGTTTCGTATTTTTTAAATCCAAGCAGTTTTAAATAGTTAAAACACCTTTTATTTTAAATTAACAGAAAACGTGGTTCCTTTTTAGTTCAGATTTGAGAGAAACATGAGCACTATCCTTCATTTCTGAACATATGCTTATTTATTTTTTTGAGAAAAGGTTAGCTGTTTACTCTTAAATCGATTTCATTGCTGGCCAAGAAACACTTTTTCGAAGGCTAAGCTCTTCTATACTTAAAGTACATCAATAGACTACTCCAAGTAAGTTTACCGTAGTATCGTTGGATTGCTTTTAGATGGTGGTGCTTAAACTTGCTTTTGGTATTGAATCGCCCCTTGTTTTATAGATTTTCCAACATCTTGTTGGTGCATTTTCTACTATGTATGATCTTGGTTTCTATCCCTTTCAATTCAAACTAGCGTGTCTTTGTGCTTTCGGAATGCTCGACTGATAGTTTTACTTTTGAAAAGAACTCTATTCGCAAACTTTAGCCTTTTTCTTATATTTTGATCTAGCTTAAAATGCATAGTGAATGATTTCTGGTCATTGATGGTTTTTTAAAAAGCAGCGGTTTCTAATTTTTGTTAGAACCCAGGTCCTCTACTAATATTCACTTCAGACTTCGCTGGTATTTGCTATTTGCAGACATAATTTTAGAATACAAGGTATTTATTCCTTACTCTTATTTTTTCAAAGCCACAAATCTTAGTGGCCGATTTTGTATGCGGTAACACTGAGTTTATATTTCATCACTTTAGAACTACGGTTTTTAGAAAAGACATTGGTCGGATTGACTTTTTGCAACTATTCAGTTTTATTTAAGAAATCAAATCCAAAGGGTTATTTAAATTCTTTTAGTCTATAAAATAAGCTATAAGACTCACCTTTAGTACATCTTACGATTCAGCTTAAAATAACGTCACCTTTCGATTTTCTAAACTGAAAATCATCAAAATATGTAGCCCTAATATTAAAAATACAATAGCTTGATAAGTTTTCTCTTTCATTTTCTTGCTTAGTGCCCAGATGCACAACACGTCTGACACTGTTTACTTATTGAACTCAAACCAAGAAAACGTTCTAGCCCAAAGGGATTCTATAAATTCAACATTAATTAGGTAGCTCTAACTATACATCAATACCGTATCTATCTAATTCTTTGAATTAAATGATTTGACTGATTAGTTTACAGCTGTCAGATTAGGTCGAGTCAAATAGCTCACTAATAGTTTCCATTCTTCTGGGATGGATTGATGCTTTTCTGGATTCAAGCTAACAATTTGTAACCTATATTTTAAGCATGGTTTTTCAAAAAATAGTTATTTATGCAAACCAAAAGGCAGGCAAATATTGATTAAACGTTAAACATTGCTTTATTAAAGCTTTTGAATCTGATTTTCTTTTAGGATGAAATCAAGCTTACTATCTTCATTCAATAATTGCTTCTATCGCAGAAACGGGGTTAATTCTATCCGCTTCAGAAATTTCAACTCACATGTTACTCCCAATACCTCAGCTATTGGATTCCCCATTAAAGCTACAGGGGTTTTACTCTTCTCCTGCAGTCTTTGCTTCTTGTCCTTTGAGCGAGCTTTTGAGAAGCTTATCGGTTTAAAGGAGATCGACGTAGAATCCGAACTCCCCCCGCCATCACCAACCGAGCATTGGTAAAGATAGATAATGCCAAGTTGGCATGGCAGGAGTTCTTAAACCACCCCATATTGAATAGCTCTTCATACCACCTTACTAAAGAAACCCTGCGTGGACCCCGTCTGATCGAAGCTGAGTACACTGGGAACCTTATCAAAATGCTTTACTTGGGCTCAGATTTATGCGGGCATAAAGGAATTATTCATGGGGGTCTCATCGCTACTATCCTTCAAGAGGCTTGCCGTGAGTTCACCGGTAACACCGATCCTAGCTGTAACCCTACCTACTCTATAAACTACAAGGCACCTGTCTTTGCTGACCAAAGTGTGACCATTTCTGCTAAGGAGCCCGTTGACTCTCCCCAGGGGCTGATCATCACAGCCGATCTGATGGACAAGGATGGGAAGCTATTGTCCAACATCACCGCCGTCTTCCCCAAGAACTGATCTTCAATTAAAGATTTATCTTTTGGTAGTCGTGCTATGATCTTACACATTTAGTCTTGTAGAGAAGACGTGAAACCCCAATCAAAGGGATCGGGAAGGAGCAGGATGATGATCTACTAGTCAGGTTCCCAACCACCGAGCTTCCGCCATTCTTCACCCTGCTATAAATCTATACCTACACAGTCTTCCCTTTTCATCGCATAAAGGTTAAGCATCGAAACGGTAAAAAACTCAGCAACAAGCTTTCACATCTCAGTAGAATCATGTTCATTGGTGTGTTAAGAGTTTGGCATGGTTATATTCAAAACATCTTTATGGCAACATATCCTGTTACCAGCCAGGATCTTATACGCGGAGCTGGCGGTAGCGGCAGGCAGCTCTGGAGAGGCAGTTGTGCAGAAAGGCTTCAAGTCCAAGGACATAGTCCCAGCAGATGACAGCATTCCAGAACTTCCTATAGTTACTGACAAGGAAGGCCTGCATCTTGGAATAGGCGCCATGCAAGATCGGTTTGCAAAGCGGCAAAACATAGAAGAGAAAGGATCTCAACCTGCCAACCGAGGTCTAAACTAACCATAACTTCCTGTATTAACTGGAAGCTTCATATAGAGCTTTTGGATGCCTTTGCTGCAGGATGACATCCGGCGCTTCCAACTCTTACCTGACCAGTCTATCTGGCCCCCAGGCTGCCAGTTTCAGCCCCCAGAGTTAGGTATCCACATGCTTCAGTGGGATGAGACAACAACTTTATTACTTCTCTCTTCACCCTACGGTAATCTGTATGCAAACAACAGCAGGGTTCATGTTTAAGATCAGGGCCATCCTAATTATAAGAGGTGGGTAAGATCATCCGGGTTAGGAAAATAGATAAGCTTGTGTTGCAACCTTGACTTCCAACAATCAGGGGTTTGTGATGCCACAACAGAGGCTGTTTTCCAGGTGTGGGCTGAAGTCAGCTGAGTAAAGGTCAGTGGCCTAACCTACACAGATCAGTGTTGTTTGCTCATTGCCCAACTACAACAATTGTATTTACCCTTTAGAGTGCTAATAGGAGGGTCACCTATCAGTACTACAAAAGAGTAAACATGTGCCCTGTGATAGTCATTCCAGTGGTAAAGGAAACAATAAGACCACTGGGGCTAGAATACAGTTGGGTGCACAACCACAATGGTTGGAGTTTCTCTGCTCATGGCTTATGAGTCGCTTCAAGGGGCACTTATTGCTTTGCCACAACCAGTTAGAGCAAGCTCGTCATAATCAATCAAACATGAAATTTGCACCCAATTAAGGATACCATTACCAACACGGCAGAGATGGTGCATACTTACTTGCAGATGATAGCCTTTGAAGAGAAAATATGGAGAAGTACTGCCTATCGCAATGCACAGATGAAGGAGGAAGGCTTCAGTCCGATCCAGCATCACAGAGTCTGCAGCTTAGATGGGTCCACACTCAATTTTTCTGATTTCTAGAACCATTTCCAAGGGGCAGCAGGTTTCCAGGGGTTTGGAGCAGCAAAACCGCAGAGTCTAACAACCAAGCTACTATTAACCTTATGGGGAGGTGCTGGGACAAGCAGATCGTGAGGGAAGATATTTAGTTTGATTAGAGGTATCAAACTACCAAGGTAGTTTGATTAGAGGTATCAAACTACCAAGGTAGTTTTTAAGAGGCTGTGTTACTTAAGGCCTTGGGTACATCTGGACCAGGTGGCCTCCCGGCAGGTGATATTTGCTTACTTTACATCACCACCAACTTTGGTGCTGTAGGCAACCGCTTTAACTCCCCAGAGGTCCAGGTCCATACCCAAGCAATCACTGGCAGGAAACCGAGTGCAGAGGCAGCCATGCCCTCCCAGGCTCCATTCCCTGCACCATGACCCACTTGTAACTGACTGTAAGGTTTGAATCTTTGATTGTTGCAAGTGGGTGGTGCTTCAGGGCATGTTTTTCTGGGTAAAGGCCCTTAGGCCTGGCCACCCCCAGAAAACAGACATGCTTACTGTGCAAGGATGGGGAGCCTAAGGCCATTTCTAGGGTAGATGTATAGGAAAGTGGCTGCTGAACGTGATAGCTTGGGTCATTTAGGAATCAAGGCCAGTTATTTTGGGCCAAAACCCCTGCCAACTAGCTGGGTGAACCAGAGGAGTTCAGTGCAGCATGTACACGCCTCTGGCAGGCATATCTGGGAGGGCACCACTATGGTCCAGATACTCCCAATATATAAGCAACAGGCTAGGCTGCTGGCGGATATCCGTGATGCCTTGGGAAGAGGTTGAAGGCGTGCTGAAGCTCCCTTCATGATAGCATGCCATAAGAGCGGAGGGGGAGGCAGTTTGGGGAAACATCTCTTCACCTCTTCTCTGCAGGGGCAGGAGCCAGAGAAGTTTCCAAGAGACCAGGAATTGGATCCACATGGTGTTCTAACTTGTGGATGGAGGAGTTCAGACATGGAGAAGCTTTAATAGGAATGCTGAAACTTTTAAGGCTTCAAGGTGCAAGACATTCAAAACTCCAAGCAGTGAAACATTGGCTTCCTATTTGAGTTGTGGCTAAACTGAGAAGGTGCTAGAACATTTCAAGGGATTGAACACTAGATCACTGGATGAGTTTACAGGCTTTTACTAAGGAAAGCCATTGGTGTAAAGTTCCAAAGCTTAAGGGATGATCCAAAAAGCATTAGAAGGATGCTTTAGCTTTTTAATAAAGTAATGATAAAAAGCCAATTTTGTGATAGAAGAAAGGCTAGAAAGATCTGTTTAAGCTTTTTGAGAGAATCACCTTAAAGAGAAAACACTTGAAACAAGGGGCAATATACGTTTATCTCAACAGGTTTGAGAACTACTGTATCACTGATTAAACAGTGAAGCTGAAGGAGAGAACCATTTATACTGGAAGAGACATATTAGGAAAAGCAGAAGACATATCTAAGATCCAAGAAGCATCCTAGTTCCTCAGAAGTGATATATTAGATGCCAATATGAACTTAGGGTCTTAGAACCACAGCTCAGTAAAACTATAGCACAACAGGGCAACCTTACTCTTGGCTATTAAGCAGAAGGTTTTAAGGAGATATTTATCTTTGAAATAAAGACTTTGCAACCCCTATAAGTTTTGAAAGTGATAGAACTATGGGGGACTTCCCTAGTATCTACTAGCCAAGTTTTGGAAAAGGAGAAAAGTATAGGCAATACCATATAAGTTTTGCATATAGGCAAAATACTGGAGAAGAATGGGAAAAGGTGAGAAAAGGGTTGAAGCTTATGTCAGGGGGGCAAGAGTTTCTGCAAGGTGAATTAGGAGGGCTGTTCCAAGAGCTGTAAAGTCCCAAACAGGGGCAAACACAAGCATATGTAATGACACATGATGCAGATGCTAAATTCTAGTTGTTAAAGTTTTGGAAGAGTTTTCAAAACCTGCAAGCCTAGTATAATGCTTTAGTGCCTGAAATTAGCCACTTGAAGGATGTCACCCCAACACAGTCAGTTTCTGGCTTTGACCCAGGACACACCTTGTTAGCCTCTGAAGAGCAGGTGAACCACAGTACTAATTGAGTTCTATCAAAAATGCAATAGGTTGAGATTCTATCTAGAAAGATATCCCAATGTTAAATTCCTCAAAAATAATAAGTATTCCACTTACTTCAAAACACAAAATGCACTTTCTTGGAGTCAAGCAAAATGAATGTCACTGCTGGAACAGCTGAACATGTACATTCAGTATAAAAGGGGCTAGAGCTGGTCACAGCTGATGCACTCTCTAGACTTTGTCAGTCTAACCAGGATCAACAAGATCACTGGACCCTGAATGGCTCAATATATACACAAAATACTTTAAGGACAAGGGAAAAGACCCTGACACACAATGATACACTCATAATACAGTAACACAAAAATTAGAAACAATTCCATGTAGCAAATGGAACAGTAGCACTTATAAATGATAAAAAAATTCCATAGATCCCCCTTGTATAAAGAGTTGGCACTATTATGAGACACCATATAATATGAAGGCATACCAAAGCCAACAATTTATATCTTACACCAAAATAAATCACTTGGCAGCCCAAAATCAAACAAGATATCATAGATATACCAAAGAAGTGAAAATTATATAAAATTTACACTAGCACAACATCACCCAAACCTACACGCAGCTCAGTACCTGAACCAGAACAATTTAAGGTGTGGGGCTTGGACATGATAGTATTAAAACCAGAAGCCAAAACAGGACAACACTTTTTAATTGTAACTCTCAACTTTGTCACATACTTTCCAGTCTTATGAGCAACCATATATCACAAAGAAAAAGCAATAACCCACTTTATCAACAAAGCAGCTATCTCACGCTATGGAAAACCAGACTGCCAAATTATCAATAAAGTCTACAAAGCTAGTAGTAAATTTAGTAGTCAGAAATCTGCAGACTGTGGTATTTTATCATCCACCAGATGATCTCCCAAGTTTTCTAACATCAGGAAAGTACAGAGAACCTGTGAATTTGGAATGACCTGCAGCCCAGAATATTTGTTGCCGTCAGAAGTCACAAGCCTGACAGGGCCCAAGGCCCAAAGGATCTGGGGGGTTTCTTCCTACTTCTGGATATAAGTTCATAGTTGTTGTCTCTATATTTTACTATAGGAATCAATACTGTATGGTAACAGTATGATTGTTTGCTCTCCACTAAATTAGAATTGAACTATGGAAAGGATTTGGAATATCAACTCTTTATTAGACAACTGATATTGAGGTTGGCCCAGCTGCCCATGTTTAACCAAGTTAGCTCACAACGCTAAGAAGAGACTGAAGTAGCTTTAGGGCGTCACAGCAGGGGCCCAGCCTTGGGTGTGTGGTTTGTGAAGGAAGCTCGCTTGATAAATTCCACAGCTCAGTATCCTTTCTGATGCTGTACAACTATCCCTTGGTCTGATTAGAGTAGTTGACTACCTGGGCCATGTTCCAGGACTAGCTAGCCTGACTGGCTACTAGTTGGTGGAGGTGATTGTTCCTCAATCAAAGCTACTCTAGTACAATAGGCCTAGGGCCTTTTATCTTAGAGTGTTTAGCCTGACGGCCCAGTTCATGGTGAACTCTTTTAGGAGTGTTTCAGATGATGACCCATATGACAGCTCTCTTGTTCTAGGATATGATTAAAGTTTAGAACAGTAATTGTTATGTGATGCATATTGAGGTGCTTGCAGTCAGGAACTAATTAATGTTTAGTAATTGCTTGTTCCATTCATTGATTGAAATACATTAATTTGTTGATGCCAGGATATGATTTGATTGTTGATTCATTAATCCTGCAGCCCACGGCCCACATTATTCTGTTGAAACCACTCCCAAGGGCAATTGACAGCTGGCCTGCATTAAATGGTTGGATTTTTTAATTAATCAATATCCCAAAAACCTGACAATAGTGAACACCAACTTGCAAAACAGATCAATAAAGCACTGTAAAACATCTTCCTATGCCCAAAGGTAAATTACAGTGTAGAAAGTCTAAATTTCAGTACAACATGTCTCTGAGAAAACATCAAGGATGTTAAAGACAAGTACATATGGCAACAGTATGAAAACATGCACTACTAGTATCCAGTGCTAAACACAACCAAGAAACTGGTTAATAACCCACTGTAATCACCTAAAGATACAATTCAGAATCAGTATCACATAATAGCCAAAAACATATGACATTTTAAAGGGAAAACCCTACATCAATACAGAATTGTAAACTCAAAAACAATCAACAAAAAAATAAGTTGTCACACACCAAAAAAAATCTCAAAAGAAGTTTGCTTCTCAACAGAAACCACTTAACCCTGGCATCCTGGTATTAGTCTTTGCTTAAATTTTAATAAGATAGAATCATTACACAGAGGACCAGTGAGAGTTATTAAATGCTTTCTAAAAACAATACATACCTTATGGAATTCTGCAAAATAAAATAAAATTCTTCAATAAATACTACAGAGCACGCCTCTACCCAAGGAAATAAGAGCATTAATAATCTTAGTGCCCACTTCCACCCAACTAATGGGCCATCTGATATCTGCCTTCAAGACCAGATATCTTCCTGATGTTCCTGCTTCAGAGATTTAATCTATAAGTGTGGAGTGTTTCAAGGGAGCAGAGTTTGAACCTATTAACTTCTATTTGGTCACCTTCATCCTCACTTTTGCCAATAATATAGTTCAGCCACATGAAAATTTTCAACACTATCCCTCACTCATAATTGATACTTTTACCTTAGTAGGATCAAGCCACAAATCTTTATCTTAAATCATATCTATATCTCAATAAATATGCTCCTCTCATTTATTTCTTGCTTCCTCTCCTCAGGCTTGCTCATCATCAAAAGTACACTAAGGTGATAATAAGCTGCTTTTATTTAAAGTTAACCCTTGCTTAATAGTCTAAGGATAGAGAGCTTGACTGTTTTTCAAGCATGACTGAAAATCTAGAGCCCCCACCTGCTTTTTTTTCCTTCAATAAACAATATTCTTTAATATTCTATTATAGCTTTAAATGCTTTAGTGCCTTTTATTTTAGTTAAACTCAGATTTAAATATTTGTATATTTAGATAAAGTGAAGATAAACTAAGCATTTAAGCCTTTTAATAGCCTGAATTATGAACTGTCTATCTAGTTCTTATCAATAGATTCATTTTTTTTGAAAAGTTTAAATATTTAACCATTCTTAGTCTATTTTTGTGACAGTGTTTTTAATGGAAGATTTAAAGCATTATACAATTATTAGATTTAAGTAGATTTATTGGTGCTAGAGTAGTACATAATATAAGCTACTGTAAATTCAGAACCTAAACATAAAAGTGTGGGATTGTCAAATCCTTGGTCCAAATTTTGAATCACTTTTGCGGGCAACTCAGCTGAGTGAAAAATAAAATATTTAATAAAATCAACCATTTAATTTGACTTTTTTTTGATTTATTTGAATTGGCAAATTTTGAATCTCTTGAGTAGATAACTCAACTAAAAAAAGACAAAACTCAGCAAAAAAATGCGGGATACATAAATCAGAAATGTTGGATTCTAATGTACAATCAGAGATTTCCTGTTTTTCAAACAAATCATAGACATCATGTAAAATTAACAAATCTGAAATTGCGGGATTGTCAAATCCAAGAACCAAGTTTCAAATCATAATTGCAAGGAATTTGAAATAAATATAATTTATGGGTGTCTCAAAAAGGATGCTAAAGGATCTAGAGTGGATTTGTGCTAATTCTTTTAGGAATCCAAGGATTCTCAAAAATCACCCTATTCCATTTTAGGACGGCTAAAATTTAGATGCTTGATTACAGTAGATTTTAAAAAATGCTAATAATAAAATATAATTATATATTACAATCTGTTTTTACCATGTTGCTTTTTCCTTGGTGTGTTGATAGTTCATTTGCTGTTGATAAGTTGTTTGCATTTAATTGGATGGTTTCAAATCCAGTTGCCTTGGCAATAGGAAATCAAGCTGCCTCCCTGAGACCAACTGTGGTTGCGGAGGCGGCTTGATTTCCTATTGCCAAGGCAACTGGAGGTGAAACCATCCAATTAAATGCAAACAACTTATCAACAGCAAATGAACTATCAACACACCAAGGAAAAGGCAACATAGTAAAACAGATTGTAATATATAATTCTATTTTATTATTAGCATTTTTTAAAATCTACTGTAATCAAGTATCCTTAATAGCAGTACATGAATACATAGTGCAGTAAACTGATGGTTTATCTTTTCCTCTCCTTTCTTCCTTGAAAGAAAGTTTTGTTGGCCCCTTGGCTACGCCAGGGGCCAAAAACCTTTTAAAAAATTTCTGTGTCATCAGGAGAGTAGCTCATAAATAATTATATGGGTTTATGGTTGCTATATTTGTGATTTAGAGTGCAGAATATTGCATCATTTCCAGTTTAGACAATTTTACATTTCACTTAATTTCATGTCTAAACATGGTTGTTGGGATTGTATTTTCCATTTGATTTTATCCAGAGTGGAGCTTCTTGATTTGGGTTGATTTGTCCTAGTTTCTTACTTTACATTCAATTTGGATTCCAGTTCCTGCAATTAATATCTGAGTTTACTAGTGGCATTTGAAAGTGATTTGAAATTTGGTTCTTGGATTTGACAATCCTGCAATTTCAAAAAACATAGTAAACTTAATGAAAATGGTTGATGGATTTGAACGCTTCAAATCTGATTCCAGTTAATTCATTTGTCCATTAGAAATATGCAGTTTGACTTGAACTTTGCAAAGTGTCTATGAGTTCCTGCACTTTTAAAAATTCAAATAAAAATACAAAGAATTCAATTTAATTAAAAAAGGCTATCCCACAAAAGTGATTCAAAATTTGGACCAAGGATTTGACAATCCCGCATTTTTACGTTTAGGTTCTGAATTTACAGTATGGATTTAAGGAGGCAAAAGTGTCCTAGGATGAGATACCTTGACCTAACAGCTAAGTCAAATGAGCCCTTCTTTTATAGGTCTGATGTGAAAGTCTTAAGCAAACAACTGAATCTATAAATTCATGGCTTCCAGTTCTTGAAAGTTTAAATAAACTAATTAATGCTATCAAATGAGTCAGTTATCTGATACAGGGTCAACACACTGCCTTACCACTATTATAAGTGGCATTAAAGCATTTATGCACTTTTATATTATCATATTGCATGGTAGCAAGCCTTAACAAGAATTAGAAATCACTATTAAGAATATTCTAAAATAAAACTGGCATTATTATTAGCATATTGATATTGGGGATAATATTTTAGGTACCTACTTGGTTTCTGACACTGTTATTTCTAGGAATCAATTATGATATGGAATTATTATAAGCATTTTAAAATATAAACTTAATTTATAAAATTCCACAATGATGACATAATGTCAGTAATAGGTTTCTAAAAGTAATGGTGTCTGAAACAAGCTGGGTACCATATTTTAAGATGTATTAAACTGTGGGTGAGAACAACGTCACATAGCAATTGAGTGTGTCAAGGTGCAAGTCCTTGGGATAAATCCTGTCAAGTTGACACATACTCAATAACTTCCTTTGGGGGGTAAAAAAACTCAAAGATGTATTAAACTAATTTTTTACATTGTTTTTAATGATCAAGAGCTTAAAAAAAGTTTAAGCTAAGCCAATAGAATTTTTTAAAGATTTTTTGCAACATCTTCAATTACTCCCACCCAGGAAATCATTTCCCTGAGAATGACTTGTTTGATTAGTAATATAGCCCTAAGACTTATACCACACTAGGATCAAACATCTAAGCTCCAGGGAGATCCAGGTTTTAAAAGCCTCATGACATCCATGTTCTTCATGGATACTACATGGCTTACCAGTTAACTATTTAACTCTTCTTTTATATTAAATAGTTATATTGCTCTCTTCTTAAACCTTCCCCTTGTTTAATATTATATAATTGTCAAGAAGTAAATACTTGACAGATGTCATTAAAGCTAGGCATGGTTTTAAAAAAGATTATTTTAATATGTTTATGAGGTTTTTATTTTAAAATCCATCATTTAAAAAGATTTAGAGTGCTTTAAAAAGCTGAGCTGGGCTTAAATAAACTAAGCAACAGAGTTTAATGAACAGCTTTAATATAATATCACTTTTATGTTGTAGGGCTGCTATTGATTCCTCATAAAAAATATTGGCTTTGCATTTTAGCATACCAATTTAGGCCACCTTTGATCTTAAGTGCAACCTATAAAAACAAGCTTATTTGACATTTCAGCTTGAAAAATTTCAATAAAAAAGTCATATACATCATTTATAAAAATGCTACAAAATATTTTTAACCCCATAAAAGATTAGACCTTTATTTGGTTTCAGAATCTACAACTTTAACCTGAGTTAATCTAATAGAAGCTTGTAGTTGGTTTAAACCTGCTGACATGAACAAAATTAAATATTCCTGGAACTAAATCAACTGAGCCCAAAAGAAGAAAATTAATTGGATCTAAAAATAATTGCTTAAATCCCTAAATTTTAAATTTTAAAAATAATATCAATTGTATTATGGGCTGGGTGTATTTATTTCATATCAAAAGGTTCAAAATCTGTAGTGCTGACTGGGTTACTAGAAGTGTGGGGACTGCTCTAACAGGCTGTCAGGCTTACAGTAGTTTTAAAAGCTATGTCAACAACCAAAAATACTTCATATTTAAACAAAATCC
>QTSX02007286.1:0-39670 GCA_014839935.2 Entomophthora muscae
TTTTTTGTTTTTAAGAGAGAGTATTTTATTGCAGTTGAGTATTCTCTACCTATTTCTTTTTCAATATCCTTATAAATTTTTTTCAGGCACTTTTTTTGTAAACTGCTTGTTTCAAAAAGAATTTTTCCAGCAATTTTTTAATTATTTTTTTAATTATTTCTTTTTTAATGAATAGTTCTTATTTTTTTTGGCTTTTTTTGTTTAATCTTACATTTCTATTTTTATTTATTTTTCTTGATTATTCAACTCACTTTTGGTTATATTAAACCTCTTATATCATTAAGCTCTTTTAAAGAGTAGCTGGAAGCAACCAGAGATTGCAAGACTGAGAGATGCTTTTTGGGGAGAAGATTTCATGAGATCCTTAAAGTTTTCAATGAACTCATTGCTTTTTGATTTTGAATAGTTAGAGGAACTGAGCTTTCCAAAATTCAGTTTGAGTAAGGAAGTGCTTGTGAAATTATCAAGATCATCACCAGCAATAAAGAGGAATGCCTTTTTTAATATTGTAATTCTTTCTCTTTTTGTTGAAGCTCCCAAGGAAAAAGGGTAGCATGGCAGAAGTAAATTTTAACTGAGGACATGATAGTATTTTTTGAATCTGTATTTAGGTCAGATCTCTGAAATGTGCCTTAATGATGGAGTAGTTCTGATCAGAATGTGGCCTTTGAATGGGGTCTTTTGGATTAGAAGCTTTGTGGTGCTTTAGCTCTTATATAACAAGCTAAATGACACCATTCTGAAAGAAATGTGACCATGATAGCTTTTTAATATAGTTTGAACTTGGAATTTATTTTTGCAGAATTAATTAAATACCCAGTTTTCATGCACAAGTGATATATGTGAAGCAGCTAAGTATTATTCTTACATCATATCCTCTTTGTCATCAATGCAAATCAACTAAAATGGTGTATTCAGTTAATTTTAACTCTTCTGCACTATTTTTAAAATGATAAAATATTAAAGAATTCCATTTAAATAATGCTTAATTTGAGGCTAAAAGCTCACTTGAACCTCAAAATTAATCTAACCAGTGATAAAAACATCCTAACTGCAAACTGCCATAAAATCCTAAATAATTGAGCTTTTTAAATAAAATAAAGTGAAAAATTAAGCTCTCAATCTTATCTTTAATTTTGTTAAATAAAAAGATTTTTTATATATTAAAAAAGTATTTATTAGCTTTGAAGTGATCTACTTTATATCATTAGATAGAATCATATAATAAAATCTGGATTATAATCTTTTAAATTACTTTTGCTTTAATATTGAGTATAGTATACATATTGTAATTTTTACATCAATAAAAAGGTGGGATTTTTAGCTTTATTTTGATAGTTTACAGTGTGAAAAAATAATTTTTCATTGAGTTATTAATGTTTTAAATATAAAAAGTGTAATTAGTTACTTTTTAAAATCAAACTGTGTTATGCTGCGACTTGAGCAGCATGTGATTAGAAAATGGCCTCATCCCTAAAATAATGACCCATATGCAATTAAATTTATAAATGAATATAATTGAAGTTAATTTTAAGAAGGAATTTAAATAGAAGTCAAATTTAAAATTTTATAAGTAATCACAGCCTAAAAATATAATATAATAAAATATATTGAATTGGGTTCTTAAATCCAACTTTATATCTGTCTTGGACAAGTCAACTGCCTAGTATTAATAAAATCAATAATTTTATTTGTTGTTTTCTATCTCATTTAAAGAAGCAAATTCCAAATCCCAAAACCCAAATAATTCAACTTTTTGTAACTGTGCTGTATTAGCAAGTCAGAAGGGGAAATAGTCTGAAACTAGATAATTATCTGTATTGAGATGTATTACTCATATAGTTTGAGAGAATTATTTTTAAGAGGAACATGATTGTGATAATTAATAAATTGGATTAGACAGGGGTGGCTTGATTCTTGTAACAAGTCAAGAGCCAGATTCAGCTGTTCACTGAGTAGGGATTTTCACTGGGTCCTGTTGCCTTGTTTAAAAATTCAAGTTGACTTCTGCATTTGGCTTTGGGTTCTGGGGAAGTAATTTTGAGTGGTACATGGTCTCTTGTGTGGAACTTTTCCAGGGGGGTTAACCCTGTTGTTTTGATACCTCCTGGCTAAAGGTCAGCTTCCTGTGTTAGAAGGTTTGCAGGAAGTTTATCAGGGGTGCAGGCTCATATTCTACCAGCTGTTGCTCAGTTGCTGGGATTATGGTCTTGCATTGCTTTTGGAAGGTCTTTTATGGTTGAAGCCTATTGTGGTGTAGGAACTTGTCCTTTTTTCTCTTGCACAAGCCTTGTATCAGGTTAGTATTGTTGTCATTTACCTTTAGGACAATAAGGGCCTAATTTCTTGGGCTGTAATTCTTTTTGTCCGTGTTTATTAACCAGACCTTGTCTCCTATTTCATGTCCATTTTCAGAGGAACAAACATATTGTATAGGTCTTTCTCTTTCCTGATTGATTGATTGATCAACATTGGTTTGGATGACTTGAGGGCTGAATCTGGGTGAAAATTATTTAGGCATGAATAGCTTTGGCCCTGATAGGCCTGAACTATATTTGGCTGTGTGATGTAAACTAGTTTAAAGTTGATCTTCCCAGTGGATCTGTTCACTAAGGTGCAACACACAAAGAGAGTGGTTGGTAATTGCTTTGTACAATCTTCAGGGGTCTCAGCAGTAATCTTGGCAAGGGCTTGAACTAAACTGTCATTTAATTGTTTAACCCTGCTATTGGCATGAAATGACAGGGCATTGTAATGTGTGCTTCACTCCTTGCTTTGCCAGGTATACATTAGTGTCATTGGATGTGAGTTATTTGCCACTATATGTGACTAGTAGTTTTGGTTTCCTAAACTTGCTTATAAGCTCTTTGCCTATGAATATTTAAACGTTGTTGCCAGTGTGAGCTTTTACAGCCCTCATCACTAGTCATCATGTGGCAAAAAGTAAATGCTGGATTATATATTTCTTGTCATTACTCTTTCTGGGCATGGGTGTCATGAATGACATTTCAATACTTGTATTGAAAACCTGGGAATTGAAACCCAGGTCTCATGAAAAAGCCTTATGTTGACTAGAGTAGACAGGAGTCCGCCCAACTGCCAGTTGGGTCAAACCCTGGACCACCATAGATAGCTGACCCCAACCAGGAGGAACAGAAATACCAACCTGCCAAGTATCAATACTGAGGTTCAAAATCCAACATTGGAGACCCTGAAATTGAACCCCAACCCTCCAAAGACTACTAAAGTCACACAGTGGACAGGAACCTGCCAACTTGTTAAATTGCAAACCTGAGTTGACAAGTTACTCCAAGACCTGCAAGTATCTTGAGGAAAATTCCCTGAATGGTCACCAGATTACTGCCAACCTTGCACCACCAAAGATCCAGACCTATGTAGAGGTTGTAGCTTACCTTAAGGAGGTTAAAACAAAACCTACTTCTAACTCTGCCAATGACCACCAGTAGCTGTCAGTCTTCCATCAAGAATGGGTAGTAAAATTGAACTGCTCAGGTGATGTGATGAACAGTAGCAGCAAAACAAAGCATTGCCACTTTTGTTCAACAGAGCGGGCACAACCTGGATCTGCCACCCTCAAGACTCTAAGCCAAGATCCATGCCCCTGCCAGTGCCTTATCAGCAAACCTGAACCCTGCAAAAATCAAAGAAGCAAAACCCATGGTATAAAAGCCCTGGCAGTATGGTGATGACTATATTGTCATTTTTGATAATAAAGTTTTATGAACCTTTGGTTTGAAAAAATCTTACCTTATCTAGTCTTAGTGATCTTCCATCTTAACTCTAGCCAAGTAGACCATCAAGCAACCTCCCCCCTCTAGAGACTAACCTGCTGATCCTCCCCAGGCACTATAATGTCCCCCTGGAGCCCCCTTTGAACCTGTGCATTTCATCAAATACCCGCTCAACCCTGCCTACATGGAGTACAACTTGGAGACCATCCTCATTGCTGATCTATTGACAAGGACTAGGGAAACTGAATACATATGTTGTGAAGGAAAGAGAATTGAAGTGCCACCCTTATTTTTCAAAGACAAGTACAATTATCTGCCTGCCTACTTTGTTCTGATGACTCCACCCTTAACCCCACAACCCAACTGCCCAATGGAACCCCTCACTGCAGCCAAGACTATGTCCATCCAACTTTTTGGAGTACTCTACATTACTTTGACGGAAATGGTAGACACTATGGTGCCCAACTCAGGGCCCTGGTCTTTTCTTGGGCAATCCATATCCTATATTATCAAGTTAGCACCCATCTTATGGTGGGAATTACCCTCTGGCCCAGACGTACTCTGTCCCAAGTCAACCAATGCCTCTACCTATGCCTGGCTTCCTGACAAATGGGGCCTATAATGTCTAGCACTCATACCTTGAAAGGTAAATGAGTACAGATTGGCAGTGCTAACTTGAGAAGAGTGTCACTCTTGAAAAACATCTCACAAACCTTACATTTTTCAAGTACTTTGTGGATATTTCTGAAGAGGGTAGACAATCATACTTTGTGCTTTAAAAACTCATACAAATTCCTATTTTTGGTATGTTAAGGTCTCTATGATAGTGCAAGATGGTGTCTACTCTTTGATTTGTGAGCACATAGATTATGATTACTCCATCTGTCATTTTTCTGTGTAGCTTCATGCTATAAATTTTGACATAAATGCTATTTTCATATGGCCTTCCAATCATGATACCTGCAAAGACTTATTTGGTTTCACCTTCAAATTAAACAGTTGTTCTCCTTCCTTAAATGGATTGAAATCAATGTCTGCCCATTCTGAATCATCCTACCTGCACCCATCTGATCCTGGTACAAGTTCAGCTCTGACTGATCTCATCAGCCACACTGTCTACCTAGTGAACAATCAGCGTTCCTAGTCTACTATTTAAATAAAATCTTTTTCACAAATAAAGACAAGTTTATCCACATTTGTGTTGACTTTTATAATCTTTAAGCCTTTTCCTTTCCTTTTTGACAAAAATAACATTGTCTTTTTTCAGGAAATTAAGGTACATCCCCTTAATTTTGCCCTGAAGCCCAACCCAAGGCTAGCTTTAAACCTCAAACCTTTTGTAATAAAGGTTTCATGCTGTGTCCTCTTGGATGCTGTCCCCAAGAGCCAAACACAACAATTATCATAGACATCTTTAAACAAGTGTTTGTTTTTGATGACTGTGTTTCAGTAACATCTTTTGTGCCAGAGGGGGAACCTTCATTCTTTGTACACAGCACCAGGAGAGGCCAATCTGGATCTAACCCATTTTACCTCTAGAGGCTTGTATGTAGAGCTGTGATAGTGTATCTGCAGTTACTTACTCAGGTCCTGGATTATATGTAATTTTTATGTTGAATTACTCCAGGAACACCATTCATCTGGCCTGTCTGCAGGAAAGGTTTTCTTGCATTTTGAAGTAAATGATCAACTTGTGATCAATGAGGGCTTTGAAATCCTCTTGTCTTTTGAGGTAGCAACACCACTTCACCAAGAAGTATAATATTGCAAGTAGCTCCTTGTAATGAATTGGGTATCAGCATTTTCTGTCAGTTAGATGGCAAGATTCATATGCTACTGGAAGAAATTATCTATTTCTTGACCCTATGTGCATAGCCCCACCTATGGATGCATTTGAGGCGTCAGATTTAATCTGGTGGTCTCCATAACTTCTTGTATACTATAAAATAGGGG
Organism: Entomophthora muscae; assembly: GCA_014839935.2. Classification (NCBI taxonomy): domain Eukaryota; kingdom Fungi; phylum Entomophthoromycota; class Entomophthoromycetes; order Entomophthorales; family Entomophthoraceae; genus Entomophthora; species Entomophthora muscae. The sequence goes on from QTSX02007286.1 coordinate 5,706, forward strand.
CAGAAATAGCTTCTCCTTGAGCTGAAAGAAACAGAGGTCCTGTTGGGGTGTCCACACAAACTTAGAATTGGCACTCATAATGGATGACAGAGGCACTGTGAAGACTCCACAGGCTGGAATGAAACAACATACATAGACAACCATACCAAGGAAAGTTCTCAGTTCACTTTTTTTCCTTGGGGGTAGCATGCTGAAAATGTCTTGTATCTTCTGTTTTTTGTGTTTTATCCTGTTCTTGGAAACTAAATGGCCCAAGAATGGTAACTGTTTCCTGAAGAACTGGCATTTTGAGGGGGTTTCAGTAGTTTGTGATGGGCTAGGGTGGCAAAGACTGCTTTAAGGTACTTGTGGTGTTGTTCAACATTGGAATTATAGATTGGGATGTCATACAGATAAAGAAGAGCATGTTTTCTGATGTGGGGTAAAAACAATTTGTTCATGAATGTGAAAAATTTAGACAGCACAATGATCATTTCAAAGTTGTTTTATTTAAACTACCCAGACATTGCTAACATGATGTAGTAAGCCTTACAGCCAGGGAACAATAAGAAATAATATGGGGTGTGAAAGAGTTTGAAAGTAAGCTTGTACTGAAAAATAAAAAACTTGCAGGAGGTCAATGGGGGAGAATAGTTCTGTTCAGGGGGTATTACAGTCACCAAGAGTGTGGTGTCTATTACCAATAGCCCAGTAATTGTATCCAATTCTTTGAATATATCCTTGTATATCATACTATGAGAATTATAAAAAAGATTGTGGTGCAGTCCGTTTCAGTTTCTGTGTGACCAGGGCCTGGTGTATCAGAGTTGGGGTCTTCCTTATCTGCAAAAAAGTAGATGACTGAAAATTAGATTCCCCAAAGTACAATATGGAATATGGCTCTCTTTTATAAGTCATAGATATTGAAGGAGAAATAGAGGAATCAGTTCACTTTATTGTTATGAAGAGGAGAGGGGTAATGTATTGATGGGTGGAGGAGGAAGCATGTCCTTCTTCAGATTGTCTTGTTTTTAGGAAATAGGAAAAATATGTGGATGAGGGTGTCTCTACTCCACATATGGAGCTTATGAGGTTGATGCTGTTGCTTCTATCTGTAGTTCTGTAGATTCTTCTTAAGAATTTCTAAGTGTTTTTTTTCTCATAAATATATTGATTATTTATATATGAAAGGCCTCCCAGAAGAGCTTGGCCTGAGCTGTGTATCTTTAAGGTGGGAGAATATCTAGGGCTTCATGGGTTAATATGCAGAAGGGAGGCTCAGAGACTTTTGTCTCTGGTTGTGCCAGGAGATCCATAAAACATGATTGCCATGCCAATTGGACTCTGTCTTTGTGTTGCTCCTCTGGTCTTAATGATCTCAGGCTCCAGTATTCTTTGAAGATAGACAGGAATCTCTTCCAAAAGAGATTCATGCCTTGTGACTCTCTCTCTTGTTGTGACACCTTATAGCCATTTTTAGGGCATTTTGCTTGTGAACTAGTTCCAGACCCAGTGTTATTGTATATTGGGTTTTAAGGATCACTATCTAGTGGGGTCTGGGGCTTGTGTAGAAAACAATGAAGGACATGGATTATCCAAATATTCTGGATTCTACCTGTTCAATGTCAGTAATTCCAAGGCTTCCCTTACTTGTGCTTTCAAATATCTTTGCTATTTCTATGAGCTGTTTATTTGATTTTCACAGTGTTTTATGCATTATTCTATTCAACAAATGAAAGAATTATGGGAATAATGTGAATAATTAGGCTACAAATCACACTTTGGAGTAGCCCAGAGTGTTTAATAATTGGACTCTTGCAAGCTGGATAACAAGGTTGCAGCTCAATATTGTCATAGATTATGATATATCTCTAAGTTTTTTGGATTCCACCATGTGGGTATTGAAGCCTCACACCTTGAACCATGTGATAAGCAGTAACAGCGCCCATGTTGAAAGTGGCCATGTCAACACTTTGTCAATATGGCCACTGGCAACCAGAAAATCAAGTTTCACTAAATAAATTTCTAGTTGTGAAAGCTTAATTACCATTTATCTTAGATCTTGAAGATGAAAACCCAGAAAGCATGGTAAAATTATGGCCATTTTGACACAATTTACTATTAGGCTTGATTGAGATTTAAATGTAATCCAATTTTTCCTTTGCTTTACTAATAAAAATCTAATTTTTTCCAAGTCAAATAAACAACATAAAAGTGTCAATGTTAGCACTTTTTAAGCACAACCTATTTTTAATGATGAATATGAAACATTTACAATATAAATATTATAATCACAGTTGATTTTATTACAGTGATATACAGAAATAGATATAGTGCATATAGAAGCTCATTGAAATGTTGATCTTATAAATCTATCTGTGGCACTTAATCCAACTTTAATATCATAAATAAATTTGTGGCTAACAGCAATCTCATAATTTAACCCAGTTTTAATATATAAATTGCTATAGAATTTACAGTCAACAATAATGTTGACAATCAAAAATGTCTACAGTTTGCTTGTGATTAACCACAGGGATGGATTTAAGCAGATTAGAAGGGCACAAATAAGCCTAAATCACTATGCCACAACCTAGTGAGAGGTCACTAGTGGGAAAGTTGATACTTTACCTTTTTCATATCTGAATACCACTTCTTGAAACTTTACTTAAGCACAATGGTAAAGTATCATACTCCTATACTCCAAATATGTTTTTAATTGATAAATAAAGAAGTTTTGTTATTTTTAATTATTTTTATATGTTTAATTTTTTAATTTATTGTCACAACCCATACCAGTGTCCAGCTGGGCTCCCACAGGAGAGGCAGGCCAGGCCTGGAAGGACATGTACACAATTGGGACAATCCTGACAAGATAGTTTACAGCTGTGGCCCAGGGACACCAACTTCCAGTGTGGGGCACAACCTGATTGGCTAGCACTAACACTGTAATATAGACAAATACCAGATTGGTGAAATCATGGGACAGAAGGGCACCTGGTAGGGGAGGAGTGGCTGGTATCTCCTTCATAATTGTTAGAATCTGGCCTCTATAACAGCCAGAAGGGATATCCAGGTGGCAGGAATGGTAGAACTCCAAGTCAAGGGTGCAAGCTAGCATACCCAAAGAAATGGGAGCAGAATCAGCAGAGTAGGAGAAGGCATGCAAGTATTTTTTTGTTGATTAACGTAAAAATGCAATCAGAATAATTATATTGGTGCAAAAATAAACAATTCCTACAATCAAATAATGGAGTCTGGGAATAAAGACATTTAGTATGATGATGCAAATAGTGAAGAAGGCTTCCCTTCCTCACTACTTATACTTACTAGAAATAAGTTAGTCTTTTGTGCCATCATAGGTCTGTTGGTATCATCTTCAGTGGTATTAGCAATTTTCTTGGGAAATTTCATGTTGTGGCCTAGAGATGGGTGCACATTTACTGCTTCTTCATAATGATGGGTTTGGCTGCAGACTGCTGAGGTGTCACAGCTATTAATAGAACCTGCAAGTAATTAGTTTCCTGATTGCTCAATTGAGCAATAAATTGTACAATTTACTATTTCCTAATTTAAGGGAGATCCAATTTTGTGAATAATGTTGATCTCAGGGGTTTGTGACATGTGGGCCTTGAAAACCCCTGGCTATTTGTGGTCAAAAAGGGGTTTTTCCTCCGGAGAGGAAATTGGTAATTGTTTCCACAAAGTTTGTTGTGCTGTGATCAGGAATGCTAGCTGGTTGTCTTGGGAATTCTGGGCCCTGAAATTTGTTATATGAAAAAATACACCATAAACAGTTAATATTTGTTTGTTTGCTTAACTTAAATTAAGTGTACTAGGAAAAAACATAGCATATTTTCAAAATTAATCAACAGTGTTGATGTTGTCTTTTAAAATTTCTATAAATTTACTAATTGACAGTGTTAATTCAGCATATTTTTGCTAGTTGTCTTTCATAATGTCAACACTTTTCACTTCCCAAACATAATTTTTTTACTTTTACATAATAAGAACCTCTGAATTTTTAATAACTTGTATTTTTTTACGTTTATCTTATATATTTTTAGATATTTAAAACAAAATTGATCTATAATTTTAATATTTTTTCATATTTATTTTAACTTTTTTATTGTTTTAAATTTTAATAAAACACATACTTGTACCCATTTTTCTATTTATACATACCCAATAAAATATTCCAAGTCTAAAGTTTCTATTTGATGGGTTTCATAGCTGTTTATGTTTTACTTTTGTAATTTTATTGCTTTATTTTAGAGCTATTTAATTATTAGTTCTAGGAAAAAAATACTTCAAAGAAGCCAAATTGCACCAAGTGTCCTTTCAAGGCTCCCAAAGCCCTCAAGCAGAAGGCATCCTCCTCCAAAAAGGCTGCATCTAAAACTTATCCCAGAAAGGAACCTTCATCAAAGCCCTCCCCTGAGCAGAGCTCAGCTCACTCCTCTGGGGGTGGGGAATAAGATGGGTCTCTTACAGATTACAGCTTTTATAACTCTGAATCTGATAAAGAGCCCACCAAGAAGCAGAACTCTAGCAAGAAGTCTCCTCATGGAAAAAGTCTCCCATACATGAGGAACACTAGGACAAGCTCCCTTCTCCCCCTTTGCTCAGCTCCTCTGGTGATAGTTCTAAGAGTTATCCTGATAAGTTTCTTGACATCTGCATTCTCCTGCTGGTCCCTAGGACCCTCTAGCGGCCCACAACATTTTCAATGTTGATGGGAAGTTCAAGGCTCCCTCTATCCTCTCTAAGTTTTCCCCAATAATGAGTGTAAAGGGTGGGCCATCCATGGTAGCAAATAGTACATATTATCTTGCAAAAACACTAATCAGGGCTTCAGGAGTAGCCACTATACATGCAAGGATTGCTCCTGTACAGTTTGGCTCAAAACCAAGCACTGGAATAAGTAAAGACAATCAAGGGCAAGCATACCTGCATAAGGCCTAACACCATCATCTACTGTCTTCTGAAATGGTATCTGATGCAGATTATGCCCACCTCTAAAGACCAAATTCCAGCTAGATGACTTTTATTGCTTAAAAGTACCTGTAAAAATCAATCCAAAGAGGGCAACAAACCATACTCTGCTGGTTAAGCTTGTTAGTGATAGGTATCAAGCCTCAAAATCCCTGTCCAAGAGTGCCATCAACTTCAAGGACCTGGTCCTTGCAGATGCCCTCAAAAAACGGAGAACAATGATATGTTTCTGCTCTATAATGATGGTCAGGAAGTAGATGATAGGGCTATAGGCTCTATCTTAAATCAAAGCATCAAGCAACTTAACACTGCTACCTCTTGGTTGTGTGATGGCACTTTTTCTACATGCCCTTCTATCTTCAACCAGCTTTGGGTCCTTCACAGGAAGTTTGACATCCAGGTGATCCCCCTTGTTTTATTTCTCCTTCCTGGTGCCAAGACACAGGTCTATACCAGAGCTGTCAATATTCTCAGAGATGCTCTAATATATCTCCCCATCAACAAGATTTCATTTACACACACACTAGAGCAAACCCTTCCTCCTTTAAGAAGGATGAGGCTGCCCTAGCTGCTGAGAAGCTAGCTCAATCACACTCCCTTAGACCAAATGTTATCATCATGGACTTTGATCTTGCTCAGTCCAGAGCCTCTGAGGCCACCTTGGGTAGAAATTTCAGGCCTGATTCTTTCATTTTAGGAAGGCCCTCCTCAAAAACCAAAGAGTGAGAAGGAGCTCATTGACAAGTACCTCAATAATGATGACAAAAAGTTCCACATGTTCAAGACTTGGCTTGATGCCTTGGCTTTTGTAAAGCTGTATCACACTGGACTTATGTTTGAGGCTATCCAGGAGGATGTTTACATGAAGAAGAACCCTGCCATCATCAAGGGCTACCTTGAGTACTTTAAGAAGCAATGGGTTGGCAAGAAAGTGAATTATAGAAGAGAGAGGAGTGGAGCCACTGACCCTTGGAATTTTTGCAATTTCTTCTTTAATGGAAAATGAAGACTACCTCAAGCCTCAAGGTATGGCACAAGCATTTGAAGTCTAAGCTTGGTGCCAATCTGAAGTCTAATAGGTTCTTCCAGAAGCTGCAGGAAGAGAAGGGAAGAACTTCCTCCAAAATCCAGGACATGGATAACCAGGTTACCCCCAACAAGAAAAATAAGTTAGCCAAGGATCAGGACTACCAAGAGGCTGTCCAGAAGATGGGCAAGAAGAAGTATCAGGTGGCTAAGATAAAAAAGTACCTTAAAGATGTGTACGCTGCCCTTGCTGATGGCTTTAATTAGTCAAATAAGCTTTTCCTGGCTTTGCCTTTACATCTTTACTTTAAAACCTTTACTTTCTTTAATTTACTTAGATATCACTAATTCTTTTAGGTATACTGGGTAAGATTTAGGTATACCTTCAAGGTGTAGGTATATGAAATATAATATCTTTTTTAATCTATCTAAACAGACATAAAATACTTTAAGTTGTGCTTATATTAGAGAATAATAAATAAAAGCTTATCAGTAGCTCATTCCCTGTAGTGGTTACAATACTATCCTTTGCATATTCTGAAATAGTTTGAAGTTCCAACGGCACAGAAATAAATAAATCTCTTTATACAAAGGATGAGATTTACATAGTGAAATGAGAAGCAATATATCATTCCTCCCAATTCTTATTGACTACAACATGTCCTTATCACACTTTTGAGATCCTTGGGGTCAACTCATGGTACCATACATGTGCCGTTAATCTTTATACTGGAAATGTTTTGGGTAAAGTGTACAATTGATTAAAAATTGTCAACACCCAGGAGACAGCATTATTAAAACAAAGTTCACATTTTACTATAGCCTTGATACAGCCGCTGACAACATGAGTTCATTTGCCTGATAAGCTATCTTGCTGCTTCCCAGGTAGGTTCTGTGATCAGAGGTATCCTTAACCCCAGGGTGCCAACTGCTATTGCCTGGGAATTGTTGGAATTAAAATTTTCTTGTGATAGGTCTGAGTATCTGAAGAGTAGCAGTATTAAGGGTGCAGTGCCATGTTTTGAAGATAAGCCTACTATGCAGTCATTTACAGATGCCTTGAAAGCTGGCAGGTCCTGTCCATAGGTCTTCATCCCATACAGGTCCTTGTTTATGTTACTTATCCATGGGCCTATTACAATTCTGTATAGTATTAGGCTCAATAAATCCCCTTGTCTAAGCCCTCTAGAGTTGGCTATCTTCTTGGCCTCTCTATGATCTGTTGCCACCTATATAGCAGAGGCTTTCATAAGAGTGTGAGCTATACTCTAATGAATAAAGAGAAGCAATAATCTCCCAGGCATGCATCCAAGTACTTCCAGCGTGCTCTTACATATGCTTCTTCTTAGTCTAGTATGACATTCACCCCCTGCTGAGATTTATCTCTGAGGATGCTAACCACCATTTTAACATTGCGGGTAATTTTCCTACAGAGGGAAAGTTTATATCATTTTTCATGAAATAATTGTGGTGAAAGTGTGATGTGTCTGTTCATCATGAAATTGCTCAGGATCTTTTAGTGTGTTTTAAGGAGTGTTATTAGTCTCTAGCTTTTCAGTTCAACTTTTTGTTCCTTTTTGTGGATTGAAATGGTGAGTCCCTGGTGTTGCAACCAAGTTTCCCTCCTTACCTGCTAACATATATTATAATACACAGGGGGCACTCAATGAGCCGCCCCTTGATGTATCCAACAGTAGGGAAAAATCTGATGGCAATATCAAACTGTGGGCACTTTCTCCTAATTAGAAGTGCTGCCAATTTGACTTGCTGATCCCCGCACAAGTTATTCCTTGGCTTCAAACCTTACATAAAACATGCCACTATGCCACCCCCTGTGGCCTTGTGGCTTTCCCCATATAGTATATTAATCACAATATTATACAATAAAAATACCTACTCTATTCATTTCTGTCCTTTATATTGGACTGTTGTCTTCCCCAATCAAATACTGAACTCTAATTGGTTCAGTTGCAACAGTGGTAGCAGCAGTAGGTTCATGACCTACCTAAAAAATTCCCCCAAGAAAGGACAGAGTACAGGCCATATGGCTACTCCCCATCAAGAAACTTTCCTTCCAATCCCCAAGGGAGATATCCCCAAGAGGTATGTTATCTACCAATACCAGCTGGTGCTCACAAGCGTGTAAAATTGACTCTGCCTTGGGAAGCATGACGCCAGCATCACCCTGCTTCAGTCAGACCTTTCACAGCGCATGCTCAACCTCCAGCTGGAATCCTTTGCGGGTGGGGTCAAAGGAGCCAACATTGTCAGTTGGCTCCAATCTACTGAACCCTACCTCTGTATCTTTCAGGTTCCTGAGTCCATGTGGGTTGCCACTGCGTCTGGTTGCCTCACGGGGCCCGCCGCTGTGTGGTTCACCAACTGGGCCATCCAGGAGCACAACATTACCTGGGCAGCATTCCAAGATGCTGCCAAGTCCCTCAACAGAAAAACCTTCTCCTCCATTGTTGTGGGGACTTCTCTTCTAGAAATCAAACAGACTGGGTCCGTTCCCAAGTACCTTGCCGCCTGGCAGCAAGCTCTTGCTGCCACCCCTGAAGCTGTGACTGACGGAAATGCCATGCTTCTGACCCTAATAGTCAATGAATCAAGCCCCATATCTGTAAGTGGGTCCCCATAGGTTGCTGCACCTCCCTCAATGACTGCTACAAGGCCATTGTGGAGGCTAACAATCAGGCCTCAATGGGCTTCCACCATACCAGTGACGCCCCATCCCAACCATGTACCACACCTGGCAGTGGTCACAATCAAGTGAGCTGCCGCCAGCCCCATCAGCAGGATAATGGGACTAAACGCCCCTGCAAGGGGGGAGCTTCAGCTAGCGCAGATTGAGGATCAGGGAAAAGCCTGGGGGTTGTAGATACAAGAGGTTCTGTAAGACCACTTGACTTATACTCTCAATCTCTCCTTGATAAAAATACCTGTGACTACAATGTACATGAGGTGAAAACCTTAGACATATTCCAGGTACACAGTGACAACCCTGCCCTCCAAGCCAGTCATTAATCAAATAAAATCTCTTGCTTGGCCTACCCCTTTAGTTTCTGTGGGAACACCCCTAAAATTTGGTAGTACACTGGGGCCAACCACACTATAGTTGGCCAGGGGTTTGCAGATTCTCAGCAGCTGGACCAAGTGCCCAGCCAATTCAAGGCAGTATAAGTAGCTGACTCCCGCAGAGTGGCAATCATTCATGAGACGGTACCCTTCTTTGTGGGAATGGGGAGCATCCAGGTCAAGCTCTCTGGGCCAATCATGGCAGGGCTCAGCCACAACGTCATTACTGGTCTCAACTGGCTGCAACACAACTATTCCTATATCAACTGGGATACATCTGTCATCACCCTCAACAGGAATAGGGTGGGGTTTCAGATCTATCCTTTCAAAAATGAGCAAATTATTGCATGATACTGTGTTGGTCAGAATCACAGAGACAGGTATGTATGATTTCAAGGGGGGAAACTAGACTTTAATCAATTATCAGTCAAAGTTATCTGCACCAAACCACTTTCAGCTCCCCCCTTGGCCACTCCTTTCCCACCAACAAATGCCACACTCCTTGAGGAGTATAAGGACTTTTTCAGTGAAACACTGGGCCAACTACCTCCTCCCTGGGAGATACAACATGCTGTACAAATACAAAGGGTCACTGCTCAAGGCACGTCCCCTTTAATGTCTGACACCCAAGGAAGACAAGACTCTCCGTCAACACCTTGTGGGCACACTCAAGAAGGGCTTTATCTGCCCCTCTCTCTTGCCCTACAGGGCTGCAGTCTTCTTTTTAGCCAAGAAGGATGAGTCCCTTTGGTTAGTGACCAACTACAGCGCCCTAAACAAGGTGACTGCCAAGAACAAATACCCCCTGCTGTTGATTGAAAACCTGTTTGACACACTTGCAGGTGCAAAGGTCTTCATTAAGATCAATATCACTGCAGGGTACAACCAGATCCGCATTGCACCAGGGGATGAGGCAAAAACTGCCTTCTGCACACACTACAGGTTATTTGAGTGTCAGGTCATGAGCTTTGGAATGACCAACACTCCTTCCACCTTTGCCATGTTGATGAACAAAGCATTTGAGGAACTGATTGGAAAATGTGTGGTTGTGTACCTTGACAACATTATTGTCTTCAGTCAAGATCAAACCACACACCTCCAACACCTCTGTGCTGTCCTTGACACCCTTTGGAAAAACCAGCTAAAAGCTAAACCCTCCAAATGCAAGTTCCTCAAGTCAGAGCTGTTATTCCTTGGGCACACCATCTCTGCCCAAGGGATAAAGCCCAACCCTGCCAAAATCAAGGCAATCACCAGCATGCCGCCCCCCACTGATGTGGGCCAGGTGCAGACATTCTTAGGCATGGTTGCCTACATGCGCAAGTTCATTCCCAATTGTAGGGAACTAATTGCACCTCTCACTGAGCTCCTCAATACCAAACAGCGCTTCCATTGGACCCCTGTCAGAGATTGAGCCTTTGAGACGTTGAAGCAAAGACTCACAACAGCACCAGTACTGCAGTTCCCCAATTAAAACCGACAGTACAAACTTGAGACCAATGCCTCTGACAGGGCCATAGGGGGCGTGCTAAGGGTAGAAACTGACAATGGCGTCTTCCTCCCTGTGGCATATGAGTCCAGGAAACTTACTGACTCAGAACAACGCTACCCCATCCATGATAAAGAATTGGCAGCCATTGTACACTGCGTTGAGAAGTGGCGCTGTTACCTGGAAGGAGCTACCTTCCCACCCTGCGTTCTGACAGACCACAAGTTGCTCCAGTACTTCAACACACAGTCCCACTTGACACGCCGCCAAGCAGGATGGGTTGAGCGTCTATCCCCTTACCAGTTGCGCATTGAGTACAAGCCTGGAAAGGAACTTGTCACAGCTGACGCTCTTTTGCAACTCTACGTAGTGTCCATCACTGGGGACAATGGTTTGGATCCAGATTGGCCCATGCTTTACCTCTGCCCTGAGGCAACTTGCTACAAAGGCCTTAACTTGGTCACCATCTCCAAATTGAAGGACAACAAAAGTCAGTTCACCACTAATGCTGGTAACGTCTGCCGTTGGGCAGAGACAGGTGAGAAGACGCCTTACATTCCCACCACGCAACAAGGGGACACAATATTGCACTACCACCAAACCCTGGGTCACATCAGAGGGCGTAACCTCTTTGAGATCATGAAACAGAAGGTTTGGTGGCTGCGCATGCGTCAAGACATCTTGGACCTCCTCAAAATGTGCGTGTTGTGCAAAAAGAACACGTCCAAACCTGCACCCCCCAAGTCTGTCCTGCCCATCAAGGCCATGGAACCCTTTGAGCAGTGGGCCCTTGACATTGTGGGGCCACTCCCCAAAGACAGACTGGGAAAGAAGTACATTATCACTGCCATTGACTACTTCACTTGCTGGCCAGTGGCCTGGGCAACAACCAACCACACCGCCACCACCATCACCCGCTTTATTGGCAAGGAAATTGTGGCCTGCTTTGGGCAACCCAAACGTCTCATCACAGATGGCGGCCCCAAACTTGTTGGGCATGTCATGAAGGCATACTGTGCCAAGAACGCGCTCCAACGTATAGTTACAACCCCCTACCATCCTCAAGCCAATGGACGCGTGGAACGGTTAAATGGCTCACTGGTTCAATTGATTGCCAAGCTCTCACAAGAGCACCCTAACACCGCATGGACTGAACACCTGCCCACCGCTCTACTTATCCTGCAAGCAAGAATCAACAGGGGCACAGGGTTCAGCCCCAGCACCCTGGCCTTTGGGACACCTGACAGTCTGACAGGGGTTGAACAGGGAAAGCTACGGTCCAAGGTTCCCGACAAGCCTCCCCTAGTAACAACTCCATCCCTAGACCAATGGCGTGCCAAAGCCTGGGAAATCAAACACAAGCGGATTGCAGGAGGGACAAAGCACCTCAAAGCTAGATACGCCGTAGGTGACCCCGTCTACACCCTCAATCCCAATTCTGCCAAGTTGGAACCCAACCACCTAGGGCCCTTCAAGATAGCTGCAGTCTATGACAATCACACTTATCAACTTGAAGATGCCCAAGGAAACACCAAGAAGCTTCACCATGATTGCTTGCGCCCCTGCTGCGCCATCCCCACACAAAAGCTGTTTGTGCGGACCTTCCCAGACCTTCTGCAGACTCTGGTCTTGGTGTCTGACGACAAGCAGGGGGCAAGGGGGGTGTTGCAACCAAGTTTCCAGACTTGCCTGCTAACGTATCTTACAATACACAGGGGGCGCTTGATGAGTTGCCCCTTGACGTATCTAACAACATGGACTAATCTGATGGCAATATCAAATGGCGGGTACTTCATCCTAATTAGGAGCGCTACCAATTTGACTTGCTGATCCCCGCACAAGTTATTCCTTGGCTTCAAACCTTACATGGAACTTCCCACTATGCCACCCCCATGTGGCCTTGTGGCTTTCCCCATATGGTATATTAATCACAATATTCTACAATAAACAATACCTTATTCTTATTATTCTGTCCTTTCTATTGGACTGTTGTCTTCCCCAATTCCAAATACTGAATCCTCATTGGTTCAGTTGCAACAAGAAAATCCAGCATTCAGGATATATAAATTTCTTCCTAATTAAATAAATATTTATAATAAAGGAAAGTAGGGATGTATTCAGCATGTACCCCATAATTGCCTTTGGTTTTGGGAAGTTGAATGGATCTATAGGATAGTGATCATTTCTTAACAAGCTTAGCAAGGTATTTGATTAGGATAGATGTATTCTTAAGGGTATATATAGGAGTCGTTTGCAGGAGGGTGCAGTTGATTTATAGATGGTTTCTTAACACCTAAAGCCACCAATGTATGCACAGGTTTAAGTGACCTTTTCTCAAAAATAGGGGCAACGAAATAAAAGTTGCGCCCTCAAGACCGAGGAGCTGAAAATCGAGCAAAGTAGAAACACGACAAAGGAATTCATTACGGAATAGCATCACTTGGGGATAAAACACGGCATCCTTGTGCATAAGAGTGCACATGATTACCTACTTAAGTAGACTCTGCCTGCAGTGGGTGATTTTATGAAGATCTTTATCAGCAATATATAAAAATACAATAGTCAATTAATTACCATATAATGTATTAATTTCTAAACAGTAAATGACTAGAATAGAATTGCAACTTAGCATTTCAAGCATAACGGCATTAAAGTGCTACAAGAGATATAGATTGGGATTCTGTAGCATGGAGCTTGCTTAAATCGGAACCATTTTTGGACGGCGAGAGCCGCGACAACTTTCAAGAGCAGGCTTGAAACCTTTGTAACCAATTCAATATGTACATATGGATTGGTAAGCGGTTTGCTCTGCATTGAAGTGCTATGATTTAATTGAGCTTTGATATGCTGGGTAAACTATAGTTTAAAGGGATAAGGTTTCATGTTCCGCTCAGGTAGGTTTGAAGATTCTTGTCGATGTTGATGGGCGGCCCACCCAAAATAGCGGAGGCGTTGTGGTTCAGGGGCTGCGAGCTTATGGAGATGGTATCTGGATTGGTGGTGATGTACGTGCTGGTTGAGGAAAGGCGTGCTTCCGTGCATGAAAAGGCGAACGACTGTAAAGTGATTATCAGGGCTCGCTGGACCGAAGGGTCCATTAGAAAGGCAACGAGGTTGAAAACCCCCGTCAAGCTTCGCGTGACTGAAGCAAAGATAAACAGCTCGATGGATGGGGTGGTGACAATAAACATGCAGTATACATACACCAGGCTGCCAATCATGCTGAGGAAACATGCTAAGGGGTAGAGCATGCTGGATAGGATGATCCGCTTAAGTTGCATATTGAAGTGGGACTGAAATCCAGGGTGATGGTTGTTTACATAGTGCTTCAAATGAGAAAAGCCAGTATTGAGGTCTATCCTTGCGATAACAATGCATGGTACAAGGATGCAGTAGAGGAGGGTGATGGTGGTCATGAAGACAACCAAAAAGAAGGCCAAGGCTTCGCCCAGCTTCACCTCCCCTGAGATGAAGCACTGCCCAAACTTATTCCGGCCATACATCCCTAGAACTACTATTTAGACAGATTCAAAGCAAAGGTACTTAGCGGAGGCAGGGTGAAAAGAGTAGCCATGCTAAATGACCCCGTCCAGTACTTGAGCTCCCAGCTTGACCGAGGGAATTTGTCGTGAATAAACATGAGCTGCATGTTGGCTACTATGGAGACATTAAGCATGAAGTAGATCTGGTCTAGGAAGCACATCAAGAACCCTATCATCGAGCATACCAGTTGGCGAGACATCAAACTTGACAAAGTACAGCAAAGTATGCTTCACTACGTCGATGAAGGCGATTGCCCACTGCAGCCTCAGGCTGACCCGATTGACATGGGCGGGGTAATAGCACCTGAGACACAGCATGACTATCACCACCACAAAAGCACTTGTCAGCCCCATAGTGTTGAGGACAATCTTTAATGAAGGATACACTTCAGTTAGGAAGCGGGAAGGCATGGAGGGCGATACTCCAAAAGGGTTGGTTCTATTATGTATTTGATCTCAAACTTAGCTACCGGCGGCAAGTGCAGGAGCGTGTTTGATTTCCAGTGGAGTTTGAAGTTTCCCTAGGCTTGGTCTAGAGTCCAGGGCAAGTATGGAAAAAGACAACCCAAGATTATGTATGAATGCCATATTTACCCATGCCAGAATCACGGAGTATTGGATAAAGCAGGAAAGTTTCCTTTCCAATCCATTTATTTGAAGTGGGAAGCTTTACCTATTATTTAAACTTCCACTCCGCCAAGTGCATCCAACTCGGGTTCAGAATTACCCTCGGAAATAGAGATGCTTCGCCCCTACCCAGCTAACCAATCCGGCTAGCATCCGGTTCCGAGCCGCTGTACCCAAGACGGCGTCACTTAATACTTGAATATTCTAAAACCATTCTCTGACACGAGTGGCCCAAACCAGAAACTGTTCACGGCTGGCCGAAGCATCCCACTCGGAAATCCTCCCCATCCTGAGTGCTTTATGCTACAGAACCATCTACCCAAATAATATGATTAGCCAACCCATACCACATGTCCTCAGATACACCTCCCAATAAACAGAATCCAACAACATAACCTCATCTCTGCACTCTCGCTCTGCTCTGCTCAAGGCGGAATGATCCATACCCTTAACAATTTCGATCCCTTTTTAGACGATCCGCTGGAGCCTTTTTAAAGTATATCTGAATCTGGTCCCCACGCCATAGCCAAAAACAGTTACCAACTTTGAAACATCGCCATGGAGCCAAACATTCCCCGATCCAGGCTAAACTTCAACCATCCCTGGTCAGATTTAAGCGGCAACTCTTTTATGGATCCAACTACATGCTCCAAGTAGCACATTTCCCTTACAGACGTGTAGTGGGCTCCCGAACAGTCACATAGGCATAGCTTATGAACGGAGTTCACAATTTAACATATAACTAGCCCGGATATATCAGTAGATGATCCATTCAGCTTTCAGATTATCCCCTTCTCCAAGGAGACTCTCAGAGCAGCCAGACTAGGGCCATGGTGGATCCAAAACGATGGCAGCTCTATAAAAAAATCAGCCACCCATCTCAGATCCAGAAACGGTTCCAGAAACGGTTCCAAACTTGTCATGGCTACAATTTTTCCAGAACTGTAGCCATTCACATCTACCGACAGATGCCTTTATTAAAGAAAGGTAGAATTTTCTCACTCAGATTTTAAAATAAAAAGATAAGGATTTGAACCCGTCTTTTAGCCAGGGATAAAAGTTTGTTAACAAATATAAAGGATCTGGCTTGTCTAGAGAGAATAAGACCATCATTGACCATTTTTATTTTGGATCCTCCTAGGCAAGGGGATCCAAAATCCAAAAGCGTGCCAGATGAGACATACCGATTACAGTAAATACTGTGATCACCACGTTCACAAGCCACTGATGCTCTACTACTGGTGGACCTGATAAAGGGAACTGGTCCCCCAGCTCCAAGTGCTTACCAGGCAGTGGGCATGCAATCTACCCTTTATCACCAAGTTTATCCAGGCCTTGGTACATTGCCCTTCTGGGGGCCTACCCCATGTATGAGGCTTACCTCAAACAGCTTCATAATCTATAGCAACCCTTATATCAACACAGTAGGCTATACCATATACCAAACTAGCCCAAGGAAAATAAAGAAGGATCAAGGAGACCAACCCCAATAAGATAAAGTACCTATTTTTCTATAGAACATTGCCCACCAATCCATACCAGAAACTCCAAGAGATCCAGCTCTTATCCCCCATTTACTGAGGAAATCGATAGCCAACCCTTGTATAGTTGTCCAAACTAATCTATCCCTATCCACCAAACTTTACCACCTTCTTACCCAAAACTTATATTCACGTCAACCTGGAGGGCCCAGAAAAGCCAGCAGCTTATGCTCACCCTACCCACTTCAACTTCACTCTGCCTCTACTGGGGTGATGCCACAGCCTTAACCCAGTGCCAAGCTTTACACATCCTCATCCCTACCCATGATGAAGCTTTCAGGATCTATCAGGGGTATACCAGAAGGTCCATCAAGTATTATCTAGCCCTGGTATCTATACCAGGGTGAGATAGTGGGTAGCTCAGCCCTGGGTTGAGAGGGAGCTTTTTGAAAAGGATCTCTGATGGCAAGGCTTAAACAATGGGGATTTGCCCAGCCATCAGACCTATTATGTAGAGTCAACCCTTATCTAATTGCTGCAGCTGAACTAATTATAGCTCAGTATTGATACTGAGGAGGACACCAGTTTAACAAAAAGGACAGGGAGTAGGGGTAAAGTGTAGCTGTGTTTGGAAGAGGGTAGTTGATATGCCAGAAAGGGAAATCCACTAATCCACCCAGGGCTGGCAGTGCGGCAAGATCCAAGCATGGCACAGGCAGCATATATCTAGTCCAGGGGTCACTGCTTGGGAACTAGCTACCCACCTAACTAGGAGCTATTGGACAATTCTTGATATTGGTGATGGGATGCCCAATGTTTTAGATATGTCAATGACGTGCCTTAATGAGCACCTGTTGTGTATTTTAAGATAGGTTGGTGGGTAGGGAGCCAACCTGGGCCACAAAATAATGACCAGTGGAATATATTGTTATGGGTCAGTATACCATGTCAGCTCTGATAGGGGTGGCAAAGCTTAATCAGGTACTGGGCAAGAGTGTTTACATTGGCATAGGTCTCTTCTGAGGCTTTAAAGCAGCTTTCAAGCTGGGGGCCAGAAAAGCTGGGGCATCAGTAAGCGGAATGAAATCTACTGAAACTGGAACCAGGCCAGCTCAGAACGCAATTGAAGGGAGCCCAGACATGCTGTTAATTGATACAAATCCATCTATTATTGATTCTGATTTAGGCTGGGTTGATTTCATTTTTGGCTGAGTTCATTTCTCTTGCAGGGGACTCAAGAAATTCTCAACCCTGGTGGGAAGAGCCACTAAGAGGAACTTCAGATGGGGCCATGTGGTACCCAGTGCACCTAAGCATTTGAAAGGGCTGAATACAGAGTCTATGGTATCCCATGAGGGAATAGGATGGAAGGACAAACAGCTATAATCAAACCTTTAGTTTCAAGGTACCAATTGTTGGTGGGAACACTGTCTTACGCGGGCAAGGGACCACCAGGCCAGAGGGTAATGTCCACCATGGGATGGGAGCCAACTTGATAACATAGGATAAGGATTGAACAAGCAAGGGCCATGGGCTGGGGTTTTTGGCCTGGAAGAGTTTACCTGGCCTGTGAGAGTAATATAGAGTACTAAAAACACCTGGGTGGAAGTGGTGTCAGCAGTGGTAACCATTTCTTGCAGGAAGCTGGGCTGCAGGGTTAGAGGTGGAGTCATTGGGACCAGGCATGCAGAAAGATAGTTATACTTATCTTGGAATAGCCTGGGAGGGACAGTGTATACTTTCCTTCACAGCTGATTGTTTCTGTGACTCTTGTTCTGATCAAGGGGTCATAAAAAAGTATGGTTTTAAGGGTAAACTCAGAGTAGGCTGGGGTTGGAGGGTACTCAGTGAAATATACTGGTTTAAAGGGTGCTCCAGGCGGACAGAATAATAAAAGCAAGGGGTCTGCAGGGTTGTTGGTAGGAGTGGTAGGATCATGTGACCTTGTGGGACTGGAGTGGAGATGATAAAATATTAAAAATAGATGGGGCAGAATTTGTGTGAACCAAAGGTTTGTTTAAAATTTATTATCATAGTGATAATTCTGCCATTTTCAACATAGCAGGTGTTTATGCTATCAAAATTTGAAAAAGACTTTAGGCCTGTGGTTATTCTTCCAATGGGAATTTGGCATTTGGGGGAGGCTTCACACGTGGATAATTCTGAGTTGGCTGGTTTTAGAGAATAGAAGTGGGGATTTTCTATTTATATGCCTTTATTGCCTGCATCAAATGGCCTGGACAAATACACCTTCAGTTTGGTGACTTGAGACTGATACCAAATAAAGCTTATTGGAGGGTTTAATTTTAGGTTTAGTCTTAACTTCCTTTAGGCAAGCAGCTAATTCTGCGTAGGTCTGGGCCTTCTGTGGCATGCATCTGAATGTGGTCAATGATCCATCAAGGAAAGCTTCTTGACTTTGTGGATGAGTCATTAAAAAGCCTTCAGACTCAAGCCCAAAGAGATGCAGGTGCCTGGACCCTTGTCCCTCTGGGCTACCTGGCTGTATTTCTTGGAGACCAGGGTTCAATTTTTGGATTTGACTTGTGCGCAATATTATAATCAGAATGAAATTCATGATATTCAGCCCATATTTATACATTCCTCATCCCTCTTTCCTTTGGCTGTGTTTCTTTTAATATTGTGTTGATTCTAAATAAAATTGTTTCCTAAAAAAGCTTACAGATGACACAATTTTGCTTGCTGCCGCAGCTTTTAAACCTACTGTATAAAATGATCAAATCATAAAAACAGCTGCATCATAAGATTCAAAAGGATTTTCTATATGGGATACTTAGCATCATTTTACTTCTATTGCTATATGTCAGGAAAGGTATTGAAAATTTTAATACTTTATCAAGATGATTGGTACAAAGCTTATTGATACCGCTTTGAATCACCCAGCAATTGAATTGACCAACCCTTAACATCATCCACACAAAGTATATCTGTATACAATTAATCATGCCAAAAAATGCCTACTTAGCAGTCATTTTTACAAAGCTTTCCCCAAAAAGTTGGCAATCAATCCCTAAATTTATAATCCCTGAATTCATCTAGTTTAATTAGTTGTATAGCAGCATAAAGGCTTTAAATAATTGGGTATAAAGGCTAAAAACTAATCAATAGCAATACTTATTTAAGCATAGACTTTAGCATTAATCTCCAAGTATAAGTGATTGTATTATAATTGGGGTTAACTCATTAAATAAGGAGAAGGGTCAAAATTTATAAATGTTACATATTTCAAGCCAAATAACTGTTGCTAATTCTGCTTAGGTTGAATTTGGTTGAAATTTCAAAAGGGCTGATTTTTACTTAAGTTTAAATTGCAGCAATTGAAAAATAAAGGGTAAAAATAAGCAAAGGTTTGATGGTTACCTGGAAGAGAAGCTCAGGCAAGGAAAGCAATTATAGGAATTGAGTCACCAGGAAAAAGTAATGGATTAATCATGAAGCTAATGCTTAGGATACAACCCTACCTTATGAATATTTTGGATTGATTTAGCCAAAAATATAAGAGCTTTAGGTGAAAGATCTGGCCAAAACTTCTAAAAGGTTTAAACTAATTTATCTTCACCTATATGAGATCTAGAAGCTTCATCTGAAGCATTAATTATTAAATATGGATCTAGTAGATCCAATTTTAACTTTGAAAACAAGGTCAATATTGCTGCTTGTTTTAAGTTTGTATAAAAGTTGTGAGAGTTTCTGGATGAATTAACAGGCTTGACTCTCTGACTAAGAGAGGTTGGCTGGAAAATATCTTTGATTAAGTAAGGTTTACACTCTATTGAAGTCTGGAATTAAGATAAATTTAAGGCTCTTGATTTTTTTGTTCTATTGTTGATCTGGATTAAAAATCTATGGTACACACTTCATTTTGAAAAACATTATTTCTAGAAACTGATTTCTGACATTTTATATACAACTTAACATAAAAACACTCATAATGATGTTATAGGCTTGAAATTGGTTTCTTAAAGTAAGTTCTGTTGAAAATAAGATCGCTATCAGTTCTATAGATATTAGATAATAAACCACCCTTACATTGATGAACATTTTATTGACCAAATTAATGATTTGTTCATGGCGCTAGACAAGATTGGCTAAAAGTAGTTTCAATGGCTTTTTATGAGATGACTAGATAAAGTTATAAATAGATTCTAGTGGCAGTATTATGCTGGATTTTTGAAGACAAATAATCCTTTTAGTATAAACTATTTAAGAACTTCTGAAGTGTAAATTGTAATGGTCTGGATATCTAGATGGCAGTTCCTGAATTCAAAGGGCCTTTATCAAACCAAATCAATTTGCAGCTAATTCTGATTCCCTGTTTTTGTGGAGAGAAGCCCCTGTCTATACCTTTGGATTCTTCTCCTCAATTCAACCCAGAACCAAACTTCACTGTTTATGGCTTGCTATTTGATAGATTATTGTTGTAACTGTGCTGTTTTAGCAAAGTTACAAGGGGAAAATGTTTGGAAACTAAATAATTATCTTTATTTAGAGATAGGGATTATATAGTTGTGCTGAATCATCTTAAAATTAAAATGATTATGTAGATCATTCTGTTGGATGATAAAAGTGGGTGGCTTGTTCCTGGTAAAGGGTCAGGCACCAAATCAAGGTTCCTGCTGTATAGGATCATTGTTTGTTCAAGTTGTTGCTTTTGGTAATTCAAGTTGACTTCCTAGTCTGGCTTTGAGTGACTAGGATAATCAGGTTGTAGGTCTCAAACCCGCTTAGTCATAACCTTGTTGGCAGGTCAAGCCATGCTGTTTCAACACCCCCTCCTAGCTGAAGGTTGGCCTCCTCTGGGGGCAGGTTGTCAGGAAGGTTGATAGGAGCCTAAGCTGCCGTATTGGACTAGTTGTTGTTCTGTGGCGGGTAGGGTGGCTTCTTGTTGCTTCTGTCTGTGCTTTGCAGGGTTGTAGCGCAGTTGTGGTGTAAGGCCTTGTCTTGCTATGTGCTTTCCCAAGCCCTTGCATCGGGTAAGTGTTGTTATCATTTACCTTTAGAATGATTGCTGGCCCTACTTTTTTGGGTTGTAGTTTGCTTTTTATCAACATTCATGACCCAGGCTTTGTCCCCGACTTCATGTCTTTGACAGATGGGAATGAAGGTCTTTTGTAAGACGTTCCTTCTTCTTTGGCTGCTTGTTTGCTGTTGGCCTCTATTACTTGGGGATGCTGAGTGAGGGGGGACTTTGACTTGGGTATTTCCAACTTTGGCCCCATAAGGGCTTGGATAATGTTTGGTTGCATGCCATATACAAGCTCAAAGGGGCTCTTCCCAGTGGATCTGTTCACCTGAGTGCGGTATACAAGGATTGCAGTTGGTAGTTGCTTGGCCCAGTCCTCAGGTCTCTTAGCAGTGAGCTTAATCAGGGCCTGCAGTAGGCTGCCATTCAGCCGCTCCACGCGTCCATTAGCCTGAGGATAGTAAGGCGTGGTTACTGTGTGTTTGATCTCATTCTTTGCAAGATAAACATTGGTGCGTTCTAAGGTCAATTCTTTGCCTCCATCTGTGATCAATAGTTCTGGTTTTCAAAACTTGCTAATAATTTTCTTTCCAACAAAATGCCAGACATTGGTGCCAGAATGTGTCTTCACTGCTTGTGCTACAGCCAGCAAGTGGCAAAGTCAATGGCGGTGATGATATTTTTCTTGTTGTTATGTTTCCCCGGCATTGGCCCAACAATGTCAAGGGCCCACACATTGAAGGGTAGTTGAGAACAAATTAGCAACACAGATTTTGGGGGTATTGCTCATTGCAAACTTTTTTTCATACTTCATATTTCTCAAGGACCTCCTGTACATCTTGTTACAGGGTTGGCCACCATGCCTTGTGCTTTAGGAAATCATAGAGATTATGACTCTATGTATGGCCCAGATCTTGATGGTAATGCAAGATGGTATTGACCCTTTGATGTGTGGGAATGTATGGAATGGTGCTTCTGTTGTTCATTTTTGATGCAGTGTGCTTGTATACGTCAGTAAAGAGGTGCTTGTTTTTTATGAAAGTCTCTTTTATGATATTGGTGGTACCCAGAGGAAACCCCTTTTTATTGATACATAGTAACAGGAGAGGCCATTAAGGATCCAGTCTGTTTTTGCCTCTTGTGGCTCAGATATACAGGCGGGAAAGGGGTGTTGGCCATGACCAACTTGGGCCCTGGCTTATATTGAATGCTCACACTGAATCTTTACAGGAACTCCATCCAGTGATTGGCACCTGGATAAGTTGGCCAGGATTTTGAAGTAAATGAGGGACTTATGGTCAGTTAGAGCAGTGAATTCTTCCTGGCGCTCCAGGTAGCAGCACCACGTTACAATGTAATGGACAATGGACAGCATCTCCTTACTGTGAATTGGGTAGCAGCACTAACCATTGGTTAGCTTGAGCAATTCATAAGCTAATGTTAAGAAGTTGTCATTGTCTGTTTTGATTCTAAGTACCCCTCCAATGGAGGCATCTGAGGCGTTGGTTTCCATCTGGTGATCTTCATCTTGTTTGGGGTATTGAAGGATGGGGGTGGACATCAGCTTTTCCTTGAGGCAGCAGAAACAAAGGTCACACTGTGGAGTCCATACAAACTTGGATTTGATGCCTGTTATTACAGACAAGGGGGCTGTCAGGATGCTGTAGTTGGGTATTAACCTTTGGACATAGGCAATCATTCCCAGGAAGGTGTGAAGCTTGGCCTTGTCTTTGGGCGGCAGCATTTTGAAGAAGGCTTGAATCTTCTGGTTGTCAGGTTTGATATTGTCTTTTGACACCACTTGCCCAAGGAACAATAACTGTTTGCAGAAAAACTGAAATTTAGATGATTTGGCCAATAGTTTGTACTGTGTCAAGGTCTTGAAGACTGCCCATAAGTCCCTGTGATGTTGTTCTACTAAGGGGCTGCACAAAATTATGTTGTCTAGGTATACCAGTGAATTTTTGTCAATGTGGGGTGAAGACTTCATTCATGAAGGTAACCAAGGTTGATGGTGAATTTGTCATCCCAAAGTTGAGTACAACACACTTGTAGGGGCCATACTTGGTGTGGAAGGCTGTTTTGGATATATCTTCTTCTTTGATTTAGATTTGATTGTAGCCTGCTGTTAGGTCACTCTTATAGAAGACAATTTTCCTGCCTAAGGCTTCAAAGAGAACATCAATGAGTGAAAGTGGGTAAAAATTATTGATGGTAACCTTGTTTAGTGCTCCGTTGTTATTAACAAGTCTAAGGGCTCTGTACTTATTTGCCACAAAGAACACGGCGTCACCAAAAGGAGACTTTGAGGGGTGGATAAGTTCTTTTTCCAATGCTTCCTTGAGGTATGCACACAGTGTGTCATATTTATTTTGGGATGGGAAAATATATTTGTTGCACCTTAGGTACTGCTCCTTTGAGCTAGGTGACATGCTGTATGTGCTTTTCTGGGGGTAACCCTGGTAACGCTTCCTTGAAGATTTCAGGAGGGCAGTCCACAACTTCCTGGTCTTGGGGAGTGTTTGTGCCCTGGTGGTCCTTAAAGTGTATGGCATTGTATTGACAGGAGTCCCAATAAATTGCTTTGAGGTTGTCTTTTTCTTCAAGAGTCTCTGTGATACGTACAAAGACATGATCCTGTAGAAGTTGGTCCACAGAGTCAGGGTAGACTTGGTGGTTAACCCCTTCACATTTGATAATTAGTACAGAGGTAACCCAATCCATATGAGGATTGGTTCTTTGTAGCCAATCCAGGTCAAAGTACAGACATCAAATTTGGAGAAATTCAATGACAAGTCCTTGGATGGTGGAGTGTAGATTTTCCAGCACAATGGAGAAGATAACAGTCTCACTTGTCACAGTAATGTGGTTTTCATCAGCTTAAACCATGTTTTTAATCTGCAAAGGATTAGTGGCTAGCTTGAACTTGTCCACAAATGTAATATTGAAAAGTGTGCAATCTGCGCCTGAGTCAGGAGCGCTGAGCTGGTGTAACTACAAAAGCAGAAAGGATAAGACATCAATTTATTGGGATGCCTGGTAATGGTGTAGAGTAATGGGTCCTTTGAGGGGACCTGGATCATTAGAAATTGGTCCACATCTTCAGGGCAGTACTCATTGTTGGGAAAGGCAGGAGTTTGGCAGGGAGAGCTTGGCTTGCTTAGTGCTCTCCCTGGGCTTTTCCCTTGTCCTGGTTGTCCTGAGTAGTAGTGACTCTGAAGTGGATGTGGTTTGACTATCTATTGTTCCCATTTGTTGCAGATCCTGGGATGAATTAGACAAAGAAACGTCCACTTAGGAATTAAGCAATGGAATAATTGCAAAATTGCACAATTGCTTTATTGCAACATGAGTTTTCAAGGGTTAAATATGTTTAAAATGCCTTAACAACAGGTGTTTAAAGTGTATCTGGATTGCACATTGAGTGCAGGCTTCACGTCACAAAGTTATTAATAAGACAATATAAATATTGCCACTTGCCTCCATTAGGCAATTCATGTGAGACTAGTTGTTTTCTTGCACGGCTCTTTATGCTGTGCATTTCCACTCTCCTCCTTTTGAAAAGTCATTCTGTCTGTGCCTCTTTCCCTCTGGTATAAATTCCCCTGCCTTTTACTATATAACTGTGACAGAAATTGCCAGATAGTAAGAAGATGTCTCCAAGTGGTGGGGAATCACCACCCAAATCCACATGGAGTTAATGATTAACCACAAATGCAGCTTCAAATAATGTTTTGTAAAATTTCAAAATGAGATACTAGGTTTAAGAAAAATGATTAACCCTAACCAAAAGAGCCCAAGATAAATGGCCTGCAAGAGAATCAGAGTGTCTTCAGCATAAAATTCAGGGCATTGAGATAAAACCAGAGTTTCAGTTTTGATAGTAGGAGGAAAAACTCTAAGATTGGCAGGCATTGGATTAACATTTGGCGGAGGAAACAGCAAAGTACCAATGGCAGGGCCCCATCTTCCTGTAATAATCTGGCTAAGAATTAAAGTGTAGGGAATTTAGTACAGGAGGCTAACTAAAAGATGCATTTGGAATAAAAGTTAGACCAATGGATATTTGATTTTAGTTGAGTAAAATTTTGGGAGGACTCAACTCTTAAGAGTTGAAACAGTGAAAATTATTCAATATATATCAAAATTTGACTAAGCAATACCACCTGGATCCTGGGCTCCTATTCCTTCCACATTTTCAAGTGATTATCTGGTTCAGTTTGCAAAGCGCCCTTAAATGACCAACTTCTGATGACCATGCTGATAAATAAGATCATATTGGATGACCCTCAAATTACATCAATTTATTAATGTCAGCTTACAGGGGGAATTCAGATTCAACTGGCAAACTGGAGAAGCTGTAACCCATTTTTGATCAACTGTTTGATTGAAGTCTGTTAAATTGATCAATTTTTTAAAGGGTTTATAAATTTTTGAGCCTTCCTAATTGGCCAAATAATTATCAGCATTATGGAATTTACAGTGACAATAACTGTATCACTATCTTAATAAATATCAGTTTGTCTTTATATCTTTTATTCTTCTGTCTGCACTAATACTGTCAAAATACCAGCCAAAGGTATAGGATTAAGAGTGAGTATTACCAACTAACTATTCATATATTCTAGCAACCATTACCATATTTTATGGCACCATTACTGTGACTATTCAAACCTGAGGGCTTGTGGCCTGCACCATTGTTATTGCCAGGTGTGGGGAAATTAGAAGGTCCTAGTGGGTGAGAGTCCTTGGGTCTCTCTATTTTTAGTCTGGGTCTTGTGGAGGGCATTTGAAGCTTTTTATGCTTTCTCTGCTTTGAAATACAGACTTTGCAAATTGGTTACTTGGTTCAGGTTCACATGCTTCATCACATGTGACTTGAGGGCGTCATAGTACATGATATATGTGGCTGGGGTGTCAAAGGCCATATCTGAGGGAGCATATAGTTGGAGTTCCTTGTAAGTACAGGTGAGCTTCCTCACTGTTCCTGTTTGGGTTAGATTCTTCACTTGGCATATGATCATGAGTGTGGTGTCCTTTATTACAAATCTTACCAAGAAGTTTTATTTGAAAGTTTCCCAATCCTTCTTGATGTGTTCTTCATGCCACTTGTTGCACCAGATGCCAGTGTCATGAGTCAGTTGGATGCAGATCTCTGCAATCTAAAACTGTTGTGGGTATTCCATTTGGGCCAGCTTTCTTTTGGCAGATAGGATCCATGATGCGGCGTTATTGTTGTTGGCTCCAAAAAAAGGCTCCAATGCAGTGCTTCACAGTCTTTGGGCTACGTAGGCTGGCATGGTGCCTTTGTCAGTTGCTCAGGGCATGGTGGTAAGTGCGCAGAAGAGCTCTTGCGCTGATAGGGCGTTAAAGGTGGGGACCAGCATTACCATATTTTTGTACAGTACAAAACCTTCAGGTATCTTGGTACCTGGCATGTAGGGTGTCCAGTCCACAGGGAGGACAGACATGATTCTTTTTGTAAATTTTTTACTGCGGCAAATACAGGCAACAAGTAGAATTTTGAAGGGAAAGGTAGGATGAAGAACCTACTGCTGCTACCAATTTTGTAACTGTGCTGTTTTAGCAGAGTTACAAGGGGGAAATGTTTGGAAACTAGATAATTATCTTTATTTAGCAATAGGAATTAAACAGTTGCGCTGAATCATTATAAGGGGAACATGATTGTATGGATCACTCAGTTGGATGATGAAGGGAGTGGCTTGATCTGGTAAACAATCAAGAACCAAATCAATTCATCCACCAAATAGGATCATTTTTTGTTCATATTGTTGTTTCTGAGAATTAAAGTTGACTTCCTTGTTTGGGCCCAGGTCACAGAAAAGTTGGATTGAGGGTCTTGAACTCACTTAGTTAGAACCTTGTTGGTGGGTTAACCCTGCTGTTTTAAAATTATCTAGTGCTCCTTATGATCAATCATGATTAAGCCAGTGTTTTCCTAGCCACTAACAACTTTTAGAAGTTGCAAGCTCCTAGATCAAACATGATATCCTGGATGAACACCATTGAACAAGCTCTTAGCTCTTTTACATCCAAGCAACTGGATCCTTTGAATAGAGGAACTATAGTTTTTATTATCTTCTGCTCCTTGGATCATGTTTTTGTGGAGGGAGGTTATATCAAAAGCCTTCATTTTCTGATTCTAATTATTCTCCTGATAAAATGTCCTTCAATTCTGGTAACCTGCAAACTTGTAGCTGCTATGATATATGCTATGGTCCCTCAAGCTTTAAACAGAATATCTCATAAGCTATTAAGTCTCATTCTGGAATGGTTCTATGATAAGAAAGATAAAACAAGCTCTTGCTTCCTTATTGCCCGTTAATACGGAACAAGCATGCTATATCTGAGTTCCATAGTCACTCAAAAAAAGATTTTTAAGAGCTTGAAAACATCCATAACAACTTCATTATGATCATCTCTGCTTCCAAGGAGCACTATTGTAATCAGAAATCAAATATTATGGAGCTTTAGGAAACTATAAATGCTCCTGGGAACATGCAAGCTATTGGACAAGAAATTGGGAGTTTTTTTCAGGAAAAGAAAGCACAATCAAATGAAGAGATTCTCAACATAATCTTAATGATGCCCTCCAGGATCAAATAGAAAAAAGAATATAGGATGTCTGTGTGGTTCCTGGTCACCAGTCCCCAAAGTGTGTCCTGGGTCATAGACAAGGACCAGCTTGGAGGAGTTGTCATTTGCCAGCAGTGGTAGGTGGTTTGCTAGAAGCTTGTACTTTGCCTGCATGACAGAAAACTCTTCCAGCACTTTTACAATTGCCAGGCAGGTATCCCCATCATGCACCTGTACTTCAGCGGGAATATACTCTCTGTGGGCTTGTATCAGTCCTTTAACAACCTAGTAAATTCATTTCCTATAAACTCTCTCCCCCTATCTGTCATCTCCAGATGCCTAGTTAACCTCTCCCACTCCTTCTGGGAAGACTTACTGGTGGCAAATCTTCTACAATTTTGATGATTGGTATCTTCTTACCCTTGACTAGGGTAAAAAATATGGGGTAGCTCATTCATAGGCCTTGTATATTGATTACTGGAAAATTTGGGCAGGGGTTATAATAGGCTTTTATTCACAGTCAGAAGGAAGATCTCCTTAGAAACCTTCTGATATATTGCCTGGGTATGGGAAAAAATATGGGTTTGCCAATAATTGGAGTCCTCCAACAATTCCTTGGACTCCTTGTACTTGGTCTTGGACCCCTGTGTTCTGCTATAGCTCTGGTTACTTTATATTGGGCTTCTGCACTTTTTGTTGTTTGGGTTCCTCTGGCTTCCTACTCTTGGTCTTCAGCTCCTTCTGTAGTCCTTGTGGCCTTTGTAATCCACCTTGATCCAGTCCTTGAAAAGCCTCAGATAGCTTTCCCTTTTATAGCTCCTTGTTTTAGTCCAAGAATCTCTCTCAGAACTCTGTTTTTCCAAAGTTTAAACTATCCAGTTTTTATCTCTCTATTTTATATTAAACCTTTTTACTTACTTCAGCCAATGACAGCCCTGAATTTTTCTGCTTCTGCACCTCGTTTTTTAGGCTTTAACTCTTAATTTAAAGCCCTTAAAACACTGATTAAATAAACTTCTACTTGCAGCCAATAAGATGCCTTGATTCAAATGGTTTTACCAAACTGTTTGCCCTAAATGACTTGCTTTTGACCATGGTTCAATATCTAAAGCTGTCTTGCTCCAGGTTAAACAACTGCTCCATGTTTTGAACAGTTTTGCCAGTGATTCCTGTCACTTTTCTCCAGCAAATCTCAAGCGCTTCTGCCTATGTTTTACATATGAGATTTTCAAACCCTCCATTCTTACAATGTTTCTCCATATTTCTCTGCATCTTTCTTCAACGTTTTGCGACTTTGAAACTCACCCGTTGCTCACCCTTTTGCCTCTCCTAGTTGTTCTTGGTGAAATTCACTCATTTGCCCTCACAGTTTCTCTGTCCTGTTTCCGGCCTCTTTCTCAGCTCCTTTTCAACTAATTCAGGTATAAATAAATTACATTTTAAACATTGTCAAGTCATATTCTTTTCTCTTTCTTTTTCTTTTAACATAACATAATATTAATTAATCCACTCTTTCATATTATAATATTTGGCAGTATAAAATCCTTGTTTAACTACTTCTTTTCTTAATCATTTCCTCTCCTAAGACACCAAAACCAGCATTCCAGACTCCATATCTAATCTGGCTAGTCCTCTTATCCTCTTTCCTTTTCTTCACCATTTTCACCACCTTCCTTTCACCTACCACTCTCTTCTTTCCCACCCTTTTCATCTCGCTTTCCATCTCAGCTACTCCTCGTCCTGATCTCTTGGTCCTCTGGTCTTCTGCATCATGAACCTTCCTTCCCTCTTGTTTCTAAACTTCAATATCAACCAACAGTCCCTCAACTAGCCTTCACTGTGATCAAACAGTCCCTCTTGTGAGTCTTCTCTGTCAATCCCAGTGAACCACCTTGGTCCTTTATCTCAGTCCCCATTGCCAGAACTTGTAGACCCAGGCATGAGTCTACATTGAACTGGCGTTTGACTGGGTCCTTGCAAGTGGCAATCCACTTAGGCCATTCAACCATAGATCATCAAAGTCTATGTTGTTGTTTTTACTCACTCAGGTGATTAAATCTGGGCTTTCAGTTGCAAAGTAATCAGCTTTACTTCCCAGAGGCCTGATCACAGCCAAGTTCTGCAGCTGCTTCCCTAAGCAACTGCCTTGGTGACACCCTATGAGCATGTCTATGCCCTCCAATGCTCACTTTGGTTTCTCCCCAAAGCTCTCATAGGGACATAAACAAGGACACCCTACCAGTCTATTAGGTAGGACGCTTGCTCACAGACCTCCTGTAAGCGTATCAGGGTACATAGAGCCCTCAGAGCTCTTCCTCTCCCTGGCAGCCTACGCTACCTTCCAGGGGTTCAAAAATTACAGCCCTGGTAGGCAAGTTACCTATCATGTTGGTACACACTTCTACTCTGGCAGCCTGTGTTACCCGCCAGGGTCTAAACATCATCCAGCCTGAGCAGCACACACTACCCATCATGCCATATCACTCCCCACCCCAAGCAGCTAAAGTCCCCTGCCAAGCTATCTCATTCCTCACCCCTAGCAGCCACAGTTCCATTCTGGGTGAGGACCTCTAGCCCACAGGAGCCAATATTTTCTGCCAGGTGGGGACAAAATTTGCCTCTAGTAGTCTTTCCACCTACTAGCTAGGCCTTACCTTCCCTAGTAGCCATTATTACCTACTAGGCTTTTATCTGCAACAAACCAACAACACACTATCAATCTTCAGGATAGCATCTTTATTTGAAGTCAAATCAACCCTCACCTGCAAAACTTCTTTCATGTGGACCATCACAATGTCTCTAAAATTAGTATCCCTGCACCTATGTTTTTATTCCATTATAATATCATAGCTAGTAGTTCCCTCTATCTCAAAAGTGCCATCACACATTGCTTTCTCCTGACTCTGATTGCTGCTAAAGAAGCAATACAGAGAATCTTCATTATATTTCACTTTCAGTGTGTATACTGAATCCTGACTCAGAACCTGATAGCAGCTCCTCAGTCACTTCTGATTTTTTTTAAATTAACCACACCTTCTAATAATTAAGATGAAGATTTATATAGCTAAGCTTCAGAGGCATGGACTACTGTATCAACTCATTGAGAATAAATATATAGCTATATATCATATAGGTGCTCCTGATATTTATTATCCTGGTCCTATAAGTGTCAAGCCAGATAATAATCCCAATGTATTCTGAAATATACTGAAGATAGAAGAGATTATGATGGAAGCTAAAAAACTTCTAAGCATTCAGGACAGGGAGAAATCCTTAGCTACTTCTATGGTTTTGTCACCTATATCCCCTCCTGATTCTCACTCTCCTAAAGAGCCTTTTTCAGACCCTAATACTTGAAATCTTCAGTATTTAAAGCTTTTAAAAAGTCCCTCACTGTTGAAACATACTTCTTATCAAGACGTCTCTAACTCTGACTCATGGTAATTTAAATATAAAGTGCTATAAAGAATCCTCTTAGTCAGCTCCTTAGATGGTGAGCAGCTTAACCACTTAACTTAATTCTTTGAAAGCTTGCTCCACACCCTGGAATAGTATTTGTCTATGTATTAACCATCACTTACTTCTTGATGGCCAGCAAAGATCCAGACCTGAACTGTATTTCTCCTCTGAAGAGAATCATGTGCCAGTTAAATGTTAAAAGTCTTACTTCTGATTCAGTATACCATTAGAAGCTTGGAGCGTATATACCTCCCCCAAAAAAGCTAAGAGAGCCCTCTCAGAACCACCCCAATGCTTCAAATATTACATTTTATGGTCCACATTGATGATTGCCCTGCAGACCTGTCCCTACTCCAGCTTTACCATGCCCACATTGAATAAAACAGAAAAAAACCCTTTTAGCTTCTCTTCATTTAAATTTGGTTATAATAGAGCTAAAGGCAAGCTATCAGTTTATCTTATGTATGAACATTCTACAGACCTTACATTTCACCTGTAAGCTCTGAATAAACAAAAAAGCACACCTTGATGCATCTTGCTACCTGTTTTTCCAAGCCCTGGTCTTTCAACCATCCCAGGATACACTGCTCTCAACAACAACATTTTATCAGATAAAGTTACTCCTACTCCTGGATAGTATTTATGCTCCTTTGTCTAATCTGATGGAGAGATATCCTGTATTTCTCCAGCTTATAGTATATATTTGGCAGCTTTATATGGCTATCTGAGGCAATCAGTAATAAATGACATGCAGACACAACAATCAGGGAATCACACTGTTGTATTTAGGGGTTTAGGCCTTTTGGGTCAATATTAGGGCACTAAATGTTAAATCTGATGTGTCTAAAAATAGCCCAGGCTTCACAGCAATCAGCTCTTGACTCCTGATTTGATGGGGGAATTTACAAGCACATTCCAAATTAAGTTAGCTGTAAGATGTAGATTGCTTTCTTTCCTGTTCAGCGGCATCACACCCACCAAGGTGCCTTGTATGATAGGATGGGCTGGCATGGGCAAGACTCCATGTAACTGGCTGGCTGCTTCACCCATAGGCTCTCTATAAAGTGCTGCTCTGCATAAAACTATACCCACACTTTGTTGAGATCCTCTATCCCCTGTTTAGTGTTGATGGATAATTTAACTGCCCTAGGTAAAGCTTTAAGTGAAGAGGTATAGAGCATAGTTAGTAGATTGCTACACCAAACTTTGCAGAAAACCACAAACAACATATATTTTAACAGCCTCAGCCTTTTTTAAGGTTGGAAGTCCTGTCACTATCATAATGACAGAGCCCTTGATGGTGAGATTCTCTAGGTATAGCCTTATTGAACCCTTTTCAGCCTCCCCTCTGGTGGGGGTTATTTTTAACCCTGTTGCTCAATAAACTGAGAGAGGGTGCTTATTACTCAACAGGTCACCCCACCTGACCTGAGCCTCTGGGAATGACTGGCCTGGGAGAATTTATTTCAGGTGCTTTAGATCCAGGCTGTAGGAGTTCTGGGCTGGCCTAGAAAAACTTCTGATCTCAGCTGAAGGCAGGCAGCGGAATGCAACGTTTGGTACCTCAGGGCATCATGTGTTGGGAAAGATTTAGGGCACTATGAGTGCTGAGAAGATTGTATGCATTGATGGGTGGCACAGATAAACTTGAATGCCGTGATCTGGTGAGATCACTGTTATTTATATCTGCTCCACCCAGTAGCAAGAGCCATCTGCTGGGTTCACTCTTGAAAAGACTTTTTCAAGCTGCATAGGTGCAGATAACCTACCTAGGCTACCACTGTCAAGTATATACTTCCTGGGAGTATAATTGAAACAGAGAACTGGGGGTTGAGAAGAGACAGATACTCTGTTGGATATAAATACATAGTAGTATACAGTACAACAAGTTACATAGCGCCCATGTATGCCCTGGCCGTCATGGGCCGTGCCCAAGCAAGGTTTTTCTTGAGTTGAAATTTCTAATCTGATACAACATAAAGGTATGGTAATAGTGCCAATAATCATTTATCAGCTGGCTGATCCTTGGAGAGATGCTTACCTGAGAAGAAGCAGCTGTGGATGCTGCACGTGAGCATTTACTCAGAGCTAGCCAACCAATGCTGAAGGTAGTGTAGCCCACTTGAAAAAATCAGGTACATTTTCACCCCCGGATAAACACCAAATAAACCAAATTTAGAAGTACCCAGTTAGCCTCAACTTGCACCTTTGGCCCAGCCAAGGGTGAGAGAGGCAGGGTAGGCTTAAAAAGTCCAGCTCTCATCCCAGAAGAAACATTGATCAGAATATCAACCAGTGCAAGAGTAAAATGGCTGCTCTGAGAGGCCCTGAAGAGAGCAGTGTAAGGCAGAGGTGAGAAGTAGACATTCAAGCCAATGTTCAAGGCATTTTCTAGCGTCCAAAAAGATCTGTCCTGAGAACACAGGCAGCAGCAGGCAGGCAGATCAGAGAGAAACAGGAGACAACATAAATAATGTAAATCATATCAACAACTGCTACTATCCAAATAAAGAGGCACACAGCTCAAAGCAAGCTTTAAAGATCAGGATCCTTATCTGATAATTGAGAATTGATAAGAAAAAGGCCTGGTGGTCCCTGCTTCCTTCTTGCGCTAAGAGAGGGGGTGACAGTGACAAGTTTTTTTGGGAGAAGGTTTGGTAGGCAGCAGGAAGAAACAGCTTGGTTGATACAACTGATTCTCCCATGGT